>OX493348.1:12360974-12418336 GCA_950371115.1 Anania fuscalis | reverse complement strand
AAGTTCCTAGCTGTGATATTATGTACATTATAAAGATTTTTGTACATCGAAATTTTGTCACCCGTTTGATCGATGTCCAGTGATGAATCTCGATAGATTGTGATGTTTTTTTTATGATAAGTTTTTTTTTACTATTAATAAAGTTCATAATTTTAATAATTAAGTATTGTAAGCAGCATAATACTCAGAAGAATAATAAAGCATAAGAATTTAAGTCGTATTTTATTTTAAATCAATATTTTTTAAAACAAATAGAAGATATCGTCTTCCCTGAATAAGACAAACACAAAAACAAACACGCCATATAAATTGATGGGCATAAAAAAGGTCATTTAATTTGGCAGGCAGGTTTGGCAGACAATCTCCGTAGCCGAGGGGCGAGCAAGCCGGACTATATACCTATGGTGTCGCTATCTCTGAGGTTCTGGGTTCGATCCACGGTCGGGTCAGTGTTTCTACACTGAACCGACTGAACGAACTACTTTTCTATATTGTCTCGGGTCTGGGTGTTGAGGTACCGTCGTTGTTTCTGATTTCTATAACACCTAGTACTATGCTACTTACCTTAGGATCAGAGCAATGTATGTGATGTCCAATATCATTAAATATTTCTATCTGTAAGAAAGTAACTCCCGGATAGGTGCCTGGCTTTTTTAATAGCCGGTTTTTTTTCCGAATTAAATTTATAGTCTAATTTCATTTACAAGTAAAGGTTCTTTAAGTTTCAATAAACTTGCAACTTTTTAGCAATCTATTTTTATGATCTCATGAAAAATACACAGGAATTGTAACATAATTACTTTTAAACTTTCGCGTTGCATAATTTAAAACTCAATGAAACGGGAATTAACGCGATCATAATTTAGGTACAAAATGTTACCTCTTTTGCCTGACGTTTCGATCGGGTTACACCGACCGTGGTCACAGGCTGACTGGAACAGCGATGTCTTCACTCCGTATGAGAGGCAGATTCTTCATCTACCCTCATAATATTATTTTCACGCCAAGTACCGTCACACACTACACTCACTGTGTCCCTATTCTGCACACTAACCGCCGCGTCCGTATTCAGGTGAGAACTCGATCGCGAAACAAAGCGAGATTGTTTATTTTTAATCACTGGATTCCATGTCGAGGATAATTTGAAACCGTCTTCCCGATTGAATTTTTTATACTTTTTTATTTCAATAGCTTCACGCACAACTCTTGAATAAAAGTGGCGATCCGTGGAAAGAACTTGCGTTTGATGAATTTCAATTCAGTGATTAGTGCCCGATTCAAGAAGGTGTTCGTCAATGGCTTTAAGCCTTTCAGCGATGGTTCGTTTCGTTTGGCCTATGTAGGAACTCCCGCAGCTACAGTTTATTACTTAATTAATAATTATTTATTAAATAATAATTGTTGTAAACAGTTTGTTAATTGTAACATATCACTAACTTAGATTTTAACAATAAAGAAAAATAATAACATTTATATCTAAGTCAGAGTTGTGTTACAGGTTCTTTTGGTGGTGTAGATGTAGTAGGTGTTAATTAATTTAAATAAATATCAGACGATAAAGAACTCAATCTGAATGATAGAAATGGTGGCACAGAACCATAGGCGAGTCAGATTTCCACTTGTCTAGTTTTTATGATTTTCCAAACACAAATTCACTTAACACTATCCGGGGCACTACACGCCCGTCGTGATACCAATAACACTTTTATTATATCCCACAACGTACTAATATGTGAATAAACTTTCCCAACTATTCAATCAAGTACCTATGCACCCGAGTCCAATCCGATTCGAATCACGGGCCCATTGACACCGCCAAACTCAATTATTGAAAAACCGGCGGGCTATGGCCAATTAAAACGGCTAACTAGCGCCATTGAGGCACACGAGTCTAGCTCGCATAGGGATTGTGGGTATAGGTACAAATGGTGTGAATATGGGCGTTGAATTGGAAATTGAGTTATAGCGGACAAAGTTTTGACTTTAAATTATAAATGGCGTCGCCATCACTGAGGTTCCGGGTTCGAACTTTTCTATATAGTCTCGGGTCTGGGTGTTGTGGTATTTCTGATTTTACAACACAAGTGCTTTAGCTACTTACCTTAGGATCAGAGCAATGTATGTGATGTTGTCCAATATTTATTTATTTATTTATAAATAAAGGATATTTATGTCATACAACAACACTTGTTGTGAATCAAGAATCATTTATTTGTTTTTGAATTAACATAAGATCTTAAATCTATTACTTACAAGTAGAACCTAATATTAATTTAACCATAGATAAATATTTTAATTTATGTCTCAAAATATCGATAATTAGCATTAAAAACTTTTAGTCATATACTTTTAGTGATGTCCCGCGTTAAGGAATTAACATCCGTATGTTACGAGGTATCTGACGATGTATTTTTTATCCAATCAATCTTCGACCTGTGCCACTGGAAAAAGCCTTTTTATGTATTAAACTGAATCCAAATTGATCAAAACCTAACCTCGAATCCTTTAAAATGATTATTATTCCATAATTTGTAATGATTGGTGACCAGGAAAGTTTATATCACGATTTAATATTACTTTGTATTTGCATTCTTAATTGTATAAAATCCATAAATTATACATATTTTTTTATAACATAACAAAACACCCATTATTTCCTATAAGACAACAGTCATCAAAATTACTTTCGCAGCCGCTTTTTTCATAATAAGCCCACTACACCCATCTCACTTACGTCCACAGGGACCCGAGCGGCCGAAGGTCGTACTAAGGGCCGCCACACTCGATTACACTTCGCCGCGTCATCGGTCCCCCCCCCACCTCCTACAAATGTACCAGAAAATTACGTCCAGCAATGTATTACGGGATCCCGTAGGTTTGTTTTAGGAGTCCCCGAATTCCGCGGTCGAGGTCGAGATTATCCTTTTCGGACATGTTTGTAAGTTTTAAAACGTGCGATGGAATGTAGCGTGTTTTGGTTTAGACTCCATAGGGAGAGTCGGAAGTATGTCGCGATTTTCGCGATTCATGCTCTGATCCTATGGTAAGTAGCCAATTATGAATCTTCGAAAAAACAATTGACATTCTAGCTTTTCAACACCTGAAACAAGCTAAAGTTTTTGCAGCTAATTAAAGAATTGTAACACAGGTTTTCTTAAACCCATCGCAGGCACCAGAGTCTCATACCTTAGCACACATTTTTGTACCTTCTTAATATATTTGCTCTAGAGTTAAAACAGTCTTTTTGTGAGTGAAATAAATTGATGATCTATTGATGACTTATTTATAAGATAACTTATTTGTAACTCGTATGAAAAGTAAATCATTTTTAAAATTCAAAATATCCTGTCCTTAACAATCGTATAAAAAATAGATCCGCCCAATTAACCACCAGCCCCTCTAGCATGAGCAACAAAACACGCATATTTTTTGTTAAAATATGAACTTTTATCGAAAAATCGAGCATGACCGTGATGTCGCCGGCACTGACATACTCACTGTTTCGATAAAACTTCAAGATGGCGGCTGTTTAATCATATTTTGGTTATATTATCATATAAGGTTGTCTGGAAGAGATCGCTTCTAGCGATAAGACCGCCTAAATTGTACCATTCTAAATGTATTTTCTTTTCTTTGTACTGTTTGTTTTGTGTGGTGTGCAATAAAAAGTATCTATCTATCTATCTATTTTGAAAGTTGGGTGTCGATAAATCGCTATATCGTATCATATCATATCGTGTTTTGGTGCTCATGCTACAGGGGCAGGTGTTGTCACGTCACCCAAATAATGCAACCTCTTGTCTATTGATCTCAAATTTAATGAAAGATTAATTCCACCAGTTCACAGAAACCTGTTATCAAACAAATAGAGAAAATATACTTATCTATGTAACTTTATCAATGTTCTCTCGGCTTTCTGCATCTAAATTAAAAGAGTTTTTCAATATCACTGGCGGTCCAGCTCGGACGAATGGTTTCCGCGCTAGAAGAAATAACTAGGTGGCTAAGTTCACTAACTCACTAGCGGCATAGAATGACGACTGCTAGGGTTGGCGAGAGTTTATAAAAAGATATTTTACTACCTAATTTAACAATAACATGAAAAAATAATAAAATATAATAAAATAAAAACAGACCAACATCAAATCTGGAGCAAAGGTACCCATTACGCTCGCAGCATTGCCGCGCTGAATGCCTATGGCTAGTCTTTGCACCATATATGATCTTATATTGTTTTAAACTTTCATGGTCACTAACATTAGAATAAAATAAAAGAAGAAATTACCGAAGCGTGCAATAAAAGACAGCGAAAGAGGGTAGACCGATATGTTTGCCCTTAACATCTTACCCGCAAGATCTTCAGTTACTCCGTGATCAATCGATCGAGTCAACATCGAAATTGCGTTTGCTAAACCACATCCTGTATAATCTCGTAGTTTTTGTTTTATACTATTTAGTATTTTGGTTTGGTTGCATTAAACTGATACTACTATATGAGATGGGATTGTGAAAGATAGGTATTTAGCAGATTACATAAAATTACACTTTGAAGGCACACTACCGTCTTTTCTACAAAAAAAAATTTCTTTACTAGGTGGAAGAGGATTTTCAGAGGTGATTAAAAATCAGTTATAGAAACAAGAAAAATAAACAAAATACGAGCACCAACCAACTAGACGAAATTGTTGCACATGCCTAATGTTAATTTTAAAACAAAAGAAAAAGGTTGTTTATTATTAATGTTGTCACGTGACAAGACAACCCTACACTACAGTAAAAAGTTTTAACGATGCGGTGAGCGGCCGCGACCTTCCACTCCAGTCTGTATCTGTTTAAACTATCATAAATCCTTAAAACAATAAAATTGTGTTTGTATATAATACTGAGAGGGAAAGTGGAGAGGTAAGCAGGGCAGGGTTCTATAATAAAAACAGTCATTATAGAAAAAAATGCTTAGAATGATACCTACTAGCACATTAAATTAGATCTACTCCACATTATGGCACAAGGAAAACCAAATAAACTTGAAAAATATTAAAACAAAACATCAAAAAAGAAAAATGTTCAAAAGGTATGTTGCCAATAATACCTCGGTACTAATTATATTTTGTCCCAGAACAGGGCGGTACGAACGAACGAACGAACTCTTAAAACAATCTCAAATCTGTCAAACATTATCAAATCTGTCAAATTTTGTATGTAATGACGTACCGAAATTGACAGATTTGAAATTTTTTAAGAGCTCATGGTTACCCTGCTGACCTAATAGAACTAGCTAATAGGGCCGAAACACAGCAGATTATTTTATTTAATTTCGGGTGATAGACGCAAGTCTGACACACAATTGACCGGTGCAATAAGTAATTTAATATGATGTTGTATTCACTATAGAGCTCTATCGCTCGAACACCTTTTAAATTATAAAAGGTTGTAAAATGCTTTAAATCTGACTCCACAGTTTCTATATGCTTAATTTTCGGAAGTGATACAAAAATACAACCAAGAAGATTTATGTGCTATTAAATTAAGTACACACAAAATAACAATAATTAACATTAATATATCAATATCTCATTTTGTAAGCATATTGCAGTTCTACTGGACGTAAGCTTACCCCCAAAGAGCGCAAAAGAGCACGATCTTTCGCTCCTTTCATCCAAACACAGTCATCAATATCCAGTGCAAGTGAAAATCCGATAAGTTTCTTTCAGAACAAATCCTTCTGAAATAAAAAGAGTCCAGTAACATTTCCCCAGCAGTTTGACATTCTGATGAATAGTTGGAATGCGGGCGAAGTCGGCAGTCAACACTATCTCACTCAATTTGGTGGCTTAAAACTCGAGAGCAACTCTTGAAGAATGGCTGTACCTGAACCTGACGTCCACTTCAAGGCAGCACTATATCTAGAACTCTGCTATAGTGGGACTTATGCAGTCAAAAAAGTTTCATTTACAAAAACATCGCAAGGAAATATTCCATTTGGAATAACTTGTGGTATGCTTATACTGCCAAATATTATCAAAGTTAAAAAAAATGCGTTAGACGACTCTCTATTCGTCATCAGGACTCGAGGGAGCGAATAAAGATCCAGAGGGCCTAGTGAGAGTGCTACAAAATGGTCGAACTACTTACTTTTTTCGAAACGTCAATTTTAATTAGTATATCTTTTCGATCGGTTAAAGTGACTTGGTTGTTTTGTGCAACTCGTACTAGGCACCCATATGTGGGTGAGGTACGAGGTGAATAACTTAACCAGGACGTCTTGCATTATACCCAAAGCCGTAGAAATTATAATGGTTCGTTTCTAAAATGACGCTAATGAACATTTAACATTTATTTTCCCTACGTTCGAGGTAAATAATCGCGGCACCGCGCCAATAAGGTCGTCGATGAATGAATTTTGTAGTGTTAGGGTTGCTACACACATATTTGGGCCGGCATTAGTCGGCAAAGCTGGCCGATAAAAGCAAATATTATGTGCAGATGGAATCGCAAACCTTAAGTGGCAGCGGGCGGGACACATTGCTCGCAGGACTGATGGCCGTTGGGGCAGGAAGGTCCTTGAATGGCGGCCGCGGGCCGGAAGGCGTAGTGTTAGTAGGTCCCCCACAAGGTGGACCGACGATCTGGTGAAGGTCGCGGGAAGCCGCTGGATGCGGGTGGCACAGGACCGATCTTTGTAGAAATCCTTGGGAGAGACCTATGTCCAGCAGTGGACGTCTTTCGGCTGATGGATGGATGGATGGATGGATGTGCAGTTGGATGTAAATTTAATGTAAAAAAATATATATAATGATAATGTTGATATTTTGTTCTGATAGGTAGGTAAGTTAACAATAATTAGCTGCTTTGGTTCAGTTTTGTTTTGTTATTCGACAAATACTGCCAAACTGACCATGAATATTGTGTGTAGCTCCCCTTAGTGACGAGTATTCAGTGGAAGATAGCCTTAAAAGCAGACATCATTTAATCCCGCTGCCCACAGGATAGCCCGCTTATTTCGTCTCATCCGTCTCGGCTCTCGGCTCACTCCAAAACATTTCTAAAGAGCAGCGACAGATATTAAGAGGGCTAGGAATAGGTTCTAGCTTGAAATATATAGTGGTCTAACGTAGTGTGTGAATTGTACTTTATTCAATGAAACTTAGCGTCGGTAAATACAAGATTAGTTTTAGATTAATTAATTTGTGTCATCTGTCTTCATTACGCGGCCGTTGTTACTGAGTACATTATTGTTTCTCCAAAGAAGACGTAAAAGAAATAATATGTACCTACAGTAACCTTTTTAAGAATAAAACGGTTACGTATTGACAGATGTACATATGTGGTTTTTAGGGTTCCGTTTCCAAAGGCTAAAACGGGACCCTATTACTGAGGCTCCGCTGTCCGTCTGTCTGTCCGTCTGTCACCAGGCTGTATCTTATAAACCGTGGTAGTTAGACATTTGAAATTTTCACAGATGATTTATTTCTGTTGCCGCTTATAACAACAAATACTAAAAAACAGCTTACAATTAATATTTAAGGGTGCTCCCATACAAAAAATGTGTTTTTTTGCCGTTTTTACAGATGATGGTACGGGACCCTTTGTGCGCGAGTCCGACTCGCACTTGGTTGGTTTTCTGAAAGATTTAGAGGGCATCCTAAAATATTTTCAATTGTTATAGCACTATTCGTAGTGTTGAAGCTTGGCTATGGTTGAATGCTCTAAGCTTGGCTACTCTTGGCTACTATCGTTCACTGTTTCGGCAGATTGGAAACCATATGTTTGAGAAATCTCAGGACTAAAATACCTTAGAATAATAGACAGCTACTGCCTTCAAACCGAAGCACATCAATAAGGATTTAGGCGCTCGCAACAAATAGGTAACAGCTAAATCCTTCTGATTGTTTGATGGTATAGCCAACTCAGACGGGTTCATTCACCTTTCCACTGTACTGTAGATAGTAATAGTGCTCTCTGCTTTAAAATACAGACTATCTGAATAAGTGGCTAAAAGGATGAGATAAGTAACTTAGGAACGGATATCGGGCAGCGTGGGGCATTATTGACGACGGTCGTAGTAGCCCAATAATTCGCTTTGATGGCATTGTATCTTAGGTTCGAGTCCTGGTCGATTATCGAATTATTGGGTCTAAGTGTGCTGAGAAACGCTCCTGAAAAGATTATTCATTGGTATTTCGTATCAAAAAGTGCCTATTTATATTTAGCAACCTCAGTTGTGCGGAAGGCCTACCGACCGACATATGAAACTAACGACAAAAACAAGTCGCTGGATGCAAACGGTAACCAGCCAAGTGCGAGTCGGACTCGCGCACTAAGGGTTCATTCGGACAGCCGTTCTTCATAAAGTGTTTGGTTTGTGCAGTCAAACCTACCATAGTTTTTTTTTAAATTTAATTATCTTTTGTTTTACAATGAAATAGGTCTTCTAAATGCAGTGTTTTGTTTGTACAGTCGAAGCTGAACTGCGAGGTGCTTCACGACGAGCTCGCGTTCGAGGTGCGCTGGGCAGTCGCGGGAGACAGCATCGTTCTGCAGTTAGTGGCTAAACTTGGTAAGGTTCACCCATGTCATAAACTTAAGGAGATAACGAAATAAAAAAAAATATAGTTGTTGTTTTTTAAAAGTTATTAATGTATGGAACCAAATGGTATCTACTCGGCATGTGCAATGGCGAAGGAGCCTAGCCATTGGGTTTCAGTGGAAACCATACCTACAGGCGGATCACGTTATTGGCGACATATATTATACATATTTTATCTCTATGATATCTCCTGCATTAAAGACATTCATAAATTGAACCATTTCCTTTTTCTGTTTCCCAGAGGACGGCGAGTACATGTCCTTCGGTATCTCTGGGGACGGCTCCCACTCGCAGATGGTGGGCGGGGACGTGGCCGTGGCCTGGGTGGACAAGGAGACCCTCAAGGGGTACGCTGTGGACTACTACCTGGACGCCAAGAGCCAGTGCGCAGGCGTGAGGGGATCGTGCCCCGATGAGAGGCTTGGGGTGAGTCTTCTTCTTTTTAGATTGTACTTCTGAATGCATGTTACCAAATTCCGTTTAAGAGACGTCTTCTTAAACAAAAAAAAACATTCTTTGTGATTTGTTTTTAGTTGCTTAATCAGTTCCCAATCGTGGTCTTTCTATATTAATATTTTTTATTTTCTGTGATAGTATGCATGATTCTGAATAAATTCTATTCTATTTTATATGACCCCATTAGAGATACTTAATGTGCATGCTTTTGTTAGCACAACAAAGTAAGAATAAATCTGTTTGCTTTCTATGAGTTGACTTGCCTGTTTATAAGTTCAAAAACCACATTAAAAAAATCCTTATGGAAAAAGGATACTACAAAGTTGTAGATTACTTGAACGATAAGAGTGCATGGACTTAATAACCTGCCTAGCTGGCACTTACACTATCTTGTAATTATATTTCCTGTAACAAAATCAGGCTGACAAAGGTGACTGAGTTTTTTGCGCCGCTTCTTCTCATCACCAGCCGATATATTGTCCCGAAGCGGTGGTAGGGCTAAGTTATATGTTGGGACGTGTATAAGTGCCCGAAAGAGGGCCTATATATAGAATAAAGAATTTCATTTCATTTCACAGGAAAAGACGAACTCAGTCCGCCTCCTGAACGCAGCGCTCGTAAATGGCTACTCCATCGTGACTTACCAGCGTGCCCTAAAGGCGGCCGACGAGCTGGACCGGCCTGTGCTCACCAACGCCTCGCAGCCCATCATCTGGGCGCTGGGGCCTTTGAACTCGAGGAACGAAGTGTCTTACCACCATCACTTTACCAAGGTCAGTTCTAGTAATCTTCTTTTAGCTGGAATCTTGGTTAAGAGCTACAAGTATCAATAAATTCTACTTTGCATTCAGGGATTTCCATTGTTCTGCTGTATATTTTTATATCTAATTATACATCTACCTTCAAAATTTAGATTGAAGATGTATTGTAACTTCACGATTTCAAAACACCAACATTTGGTCAAGCAAATAAATTACTAAGCCTTTCACTGCCACAAAACTAGACACAATAGAAAATCCATTGTTTGGAGGTCAACTTTTGGTGTTGGCGCTCGATGTATTTAACACATCGAGCGCCAACACCAAAAGTAACCTTAGAGATTTTACTTGAGAGTTCAGCAATAATTCTGAAAATTTCCTTGCACAGGGTGACAAATTCATCGAGTTCGGGCGTCCCCCCGTGTGGAACTGCCCCATGCCAGAAGGCGAAGACGAGCATCGCCCCGAGCCGCAGCAGCAGGAGCAGCAACACCGACCGGTGCAGGAGAATGTAAGTGAAATAGGAAATTATCATATCGTATGGCGTTTGGCTGCTAGAATGCTAATTTGAATTAAATGTCAATTGACAGTTGAGTTGAGGGAAATACAACCAATATAGTAGCTTATCTATATTCAAACATAGACCTTTACCATCACTGCCATCTGCAGATAGTTGCAGCCTAAATAGCGCTTAAGAGAAATTGTTTACCCAACAGTGAAATAGTGACAACTGACGAGCATATTAGAACGCACACCTAGAAAATGTGACTTACGAGTAGCTTTGAAAATCAAAAGTCAAGATCTCTCTGCGATAAGAAAGATCCTAAATCCCTAACATTAAAATATTCACATTTACATCCCATCAAAAGTCTTACTACAGCCTACAGCTCAGGGAAATACAAGTTATGGTCATCAACTAGAGACTGAATTGACGTAATATTTATTATGAGCTATGGTGTGGCTTTTCACTTTTTTTGTTGAAATTTCAGACAGCATTGATCAAACCTAACCCAGTGCCAACGCCGAAACCAGTACCTAAGGCAGTGCCTTGGGAAATCCCTGCCATTCAGTGCTATGAACCCCCAGATGGAGTTTTCTATGCTCAAATGGGTCCTACAGGAGGCAAGCAAGGATACCCTGCTATCACCGGTTAGTATTTTTACCTAGTTAGTATTGTAGTAGGGGCTTTCATCAGTAACGGTGTCTAAAAACTTGTGTCAAGCGGAATTACTGGGGAAAAGCACTAGAAATTTTTCGCGAGAAAAATAAACTAAAATGTATTTTGGATAATTGCAGCGCAGACAGACGATTGAGGCGTTTTAAGAAATTTTTCATTGAAGTCAGAATTTTATGTTTTTGCAAAACTGTGCAATAAAGAGTATATCCATCTATATTTCATGTATTACAGGACACGTGGGTTGGGGGATCTCCTGGTACATAAATGGACTGCTCATTCCCGAGATTAACGTAGTCCGAGGCAGGAAATACACTTTCGTGGTGGAGGGAGGATACGACTCCTCTGTGCCGGCTCGCTACCATCCCTTCTACATCACCAACGATCCTGTCGGAGGCTACTTCCACAAGAACGACCAGGAGAAGAAGGTAACTAAAGTCTTTTAGCAATAACCTGCCAACATCAGTCCATTGCTGGATTACTCCTCTACTGATGAACTAGAAAATAATACCCGATAACTTGGTTTCAGTCATTTTCAACTGCTACTACCTTTAATGTCGGTTCACTATTTAATTTCCATTCAATTGTATTATGATTAATGTTGATTGATGCAAAGGAACTAATTTTATGTAAAGTTATATATTTGACCAGCATTGGAGTTTACACAGATTCCGTTAAGGAGTCTGTATTTTCACGTCACAAAACTTGTTTTTTTTAAAAATAATACTATATAGAGTGTATAAAATAATGGGACACTCCTTTATACCATGTTATCAGCTGCTTATATACAACAACTTTTCCTATGGGAGCAGTATTGATATTGTTATTTTTTTCAGATGCTTACATTATCATCGAGGTATGTATGTTTGTGAAGTTGAGAGCTCGTTCCTGGCATATGGTTGAGAGTCGCTTGGTTATTTTGAGCTCTGAAAGTATTGACTCGTTAGTTCTCATGGCTGTCCATGGTATACGTAGTAGTCTTCGCCAACACCACATTTCGAAGGCATCAATTTTGCTGCTATCGCGACTTTTAATGCACCACGTTTCTGCCCCGTATAGGAATATGGACAATACCAGCGCCCGGACCAGTCGCATTTTCGTTTTTTGTCGGATTCCGCGGTTCCTCCAGATTTTTCCGAGGTTTGTCATTGCACTTTTAGCCATTGCAGTGCGACGGCGGATTTCTTCAGAGCAGCTGCCCTCAGACGTGATCATAGAGCCCAGATAAACAAACTGATTGACCTTTTCGTATCCGACAAGAATATTCGATCTTGGAAGAAGTTGAGCCCGGTCTACCACCATGATTTTGGTTTTAGCGTGGTTGATCTTAAGCCCAAGCTTGGCACTTTCTGCTTCAATTTTCTTCAGCAATTCTGCCATCTCTTCCTCACTTGACGCAACAATTGTTGTATCGTCCGCATATCTAAGGTTGGTCACTCTTTCGCCGCCAACACAGATCCCACCGTGCCACCCATCAAGTGCTCTCCTCAACTTCTTCGGACATATAATGCGCTCATCTAGGCATCGTCTGGAGAAGCGTCTAATGCTGGGGCAGATGGAGGGTAGACGTGCTCGGGGCAGGGCGCCAACTAGATGGACAGACGCGATTAAGAGGGCTGTCGGAGGAAACATATATGATGCGGTCCATAGAACTGAAGACCGCGCGGCTTGGAGACGTGTCGTGTATGGTCGCGATCCTCAGCACTGAGGGAACGACGAAGAAGAAGATGTATGTTTGTATGGAGCATCTAAAAAAAATTTCGATATAGATGTTGGTCCTATAGAGAAAAGTTGTTGTAATAATCAGCTGATGACGTGGTTTAAATGAGTGTACTATACTCTTTTACACCCTGTTTTTTACACCTTACTTGGCATATGATGGACTTGTTATTTTTCAACTGTAAGCTATAAGAACGCTTAATTTAACTTCCTTACCTATACAGGGTGTCGAAATCTACGCTGGCGTCCGGCGGACCCGCACCGGGGACCTGGTCCCCACTGGGGTGGGTCGCCTCTGCAACTGGACGCCCGACAACAACGGCCCCGAGGCGGACGAGTACCCAAGCTTCGGCGCGTACCAGCGCTCCCTCACCCTGGTCTGCGAGGAAGGCAACCCTGGCGTCGTGACCTGGATCCCGGATAAGAATACTCCAGACACCGTATACTATCAGGTTTGCAGGATTTTAATTAGTTTAGAAAGCCGTTGGAGGTAGCATTTCGGTGAAAACAATTGGATTCAGATACCTAGAAAGCAACTTTTTGAGATCTTTTAAATTTTATTTTTTCCTATGACGATCTTATTGGATTTAAGTTTACGAGGATTAATTGAGTTATTATAAAATACAGAAGCTTGTATTTCTTGCATGGTAATTCAAATAAAATAAAAACTCGATGACGGCTACCTTGCTACCTTCAATGGGCTATTATTTGTGTTGTGACGTTTTAAATAAACAAAAAACAATCTCATCACATCATCCCATTTGTACATATTACTACAATAGAAATCAACTTTTATTGGCAAAATGAAAGTTTTACTTTTCTACATTTCATATTTCATTACTATTTTTTCTTTAGTCCATTGAACACTACTTCATAAATCTACTACATTCACTCACTCTGTGTAAATAATCTTTACTATCTGTTTTCTGTTTCAGCCTTCCAAGTCTTCTCTGTTTCGCATGAGATCCATTCATGATTATACTCGCGGACGGTGACCCATTTAATTAGTAAGATAATACGTGGATGTGATACTAATATGAGTTTCCTTTCAGTGTTTCACTCACCGACACCTCGGCTGGAAGATAAACGTCCACGACGAGTGCGACGAGTCGGAAGCCGAGGAGAGTCGCGTGGAGGAGCGAGTGGTCGCACCCGACGACCTCAGTGGCGAGGAGTCCATACAGGTACGAAGCCACCTACCGCCCGACCAAAACTTTCTCGATCGTCGCCAGAAAATCGAGAATGTAAACGATCCGAAATCGAATTATGACAATTTCAGTAGGTTTAAGGGCGACGGTGGCCGCAATGGAGAAGCGCCGCCGCGGGAGGAGTATGAGTTGCCCGTGTCCAAAGTGCAGATCAAGGAGGTGATTCGAGCGGTCGAGAACATCGAGACCGAGATGCGAGACGAGTTGAGAAGAAACCAGACAAGAACGCCGACGCAGTACCGTGTACATGAGAACGTCGAGGAATCATTTCTACCTGAGCGCCCGGTGAGAGAAGGAGACGAGTATGTTGTGGGAAGGACGCCGGAAACGTTTTTCCTGCCACCAAATCAACAACCGCTAACGCTACAATCCGTGATGCGTCCAAATCAAATGAACAAACCGGGAGGTCAACGCCCATTTTTCAGACGTCCATTCCCCCCAGAAATTAAACTTCGTCGCCCTCCTCCAGGCTACCCAAAAGGGAACAATTATCCACTAGCAATGCCTGGTCCCCATAATGGCATGCATAAGAAAGTCCCTCCTAAATACCGCGGGCCTATGAACCAGGGTCGGCCGATGCCACAAGGAGTTCCACCAATGAAAGCCATGCCTCCACAGCAATACACAAAACCGTCGTTTGTTCCAAACTCCCAAAAATATGGACCTAAAATACCAGACGGCCCAGTCCAGTCCATAGTAGTTGGCAAGCCAAGTTTAGGTGGAGTCTCTCACCCTCCGAACTTCAACTTACAGACTCCGACATTGAATCTGGGTCAGCCGGATATTATTATGAATCAGGTTGTAAGAAGTCAAATCACTTTACCAGGAGCCGGGGATTCTCTACCGCAATACAGCGCACCACCGACTTTTGTAAGCAAACCAGGACAGATTATCCTGGGTAAGCCAATGGACAATCCTCTCCCACTAGATCAGCAGATGACCCACACAAAACATCATGGCATCCTTACTCCGCCTAAACCTAAGCCAGCAATGGAATCACATTCACAAAATATCCATGTCAAGTTAGAAAATGACAGAGAACAGGCACAAAACGAAATAAAATCCTCAGATTTTATGGGAGAATCGCATGAGAATACCACATTTCAACCAGCGGTTAACACTGGATTTAAACCAGACTCTATTGTAATTGAAAGTGGTTTCAAGCCTATAATCAGAGAGCCTTTAATGGCCGCAGAAGACCGTATTACTGATGATAATGGAGACGGCAGCGCAAACAGGCGAGAGGATACAGATGTTGAAGAAGATTACGAAGAATCGCCGCAATACATCAATCATGCTTACCCGAGCGACAAAATCACCGAAAGTTTCGAACCTATGTTCATACCCTCACCAGAAGACCATATTTTACCAACAGATGATAGAACAAAAGAGATTTTCCCCAGCAATCACGCAAAAGAAGACAGACCACACCCAGTTTATGTAAAATCAGAGAACGAGCTGAATGCATTGTTTAGTAAAAATAACATGGAAAAACAGGTGCCATCAGATATGGTAATGGAATCCAATAAAGTCAGCCCACAATATTTACCGCCTGATCCCAAATTGCCCAAGGAACATTCACAGAGACTATCTACTATGAACGAACAGACTTTTACAACCTATGATGGTAAGACAGTATCTGCTGCTACTCTGACCAGTATCCCAGATGCCAAACCAAACGTTATGAAGAACATATTTTCGTCCAAATTGCCAGTAAACTCAGAGCTACTTTTAAAAACGCCTCAATTCGGTCCTTTCAAAGGTGAAATACCACCAATAGTAGGTGCCCAGATAAGTACTGAGACAGCAAAACAACTTACGCCATCGATAACTGACACAAGAACTACGCATCTCAAGTTAGTTAATTCATTACACAAAAAAGAAGATTCTGGAACAGAAGATTTAAAACCAGAAGGTAGTGAAAATTCTGAAGTAAAACAATCACCTAAAGAAGCAGATAATGAAGACGAAGAAGAAGAAGTAGAAGATGATGAATACGAAGATGACGGCTTAGAGGAAAGTAATATTCGAAGTAAAAGAGAGTCTAAAACAGCTCAATTTGAGAGAGGTGAAGTTGAAGAACAGATTCCTCCTAAAGAATCGAGTTCTGTAGATAGTCAAATGGATTTTGAGTGGCCGCGGGCCACGGCTGCCTCAAGCAGGTCATCATTTCATTGGACATTTTATCCAGTATTACTAATTCTAAAATCATTCTTCTGAGACTTAATGTTTAGTAACTTATTTATTGTGTAACTGTAAGCCTTGCCATTAAATGCATTTCGTGTTGACTCTCGGGGTAAGATGGGCCTGCGTTGGAACTCTTTCGGTCGCTCGGTGTCTTCTTGGCTGTACTAACACCCGTTACCACTTTACACGCATAATGCAATTCAATACTCCGTTAGACTTTTAAGGACTTTGTAAATATTTTTTTATTTTAATTAATAAATTAGTGTTTTAATTCATTTTGGGTTTTATTTAATACCTCTATTGAAATAATTTTACCAGCAGTTGTAGCTAAGCTTTGCCTCTTGAGTTCTATTCTAGCACGTAAGTACCTTTGGATTTCTAGGAATCTGTGTTTGGATTTAAATCTTTTGCTCGGTGGTGAGGTAGATAGCACTGGGCTAGGATCCCTTCTCTAAGGGTTACGGAGTTCAGATGACAATAATTACTGCAAATTTCATAAAAACAGTAATTAGGTAGTTGCTGCAGTTAGTAGAAAGTCGTCAATAGCTTTAGTTGCCAAGTCAGTAAAAAGTAGCCTATATTTAGTTACTAAAGTAAGGAATATAGTTTTTCGTTACCAAAATTGTCACCGGCATGAAAACAGTAGTAGCCTAGGTAACGTAGCAAGTTCGCAGTTCAATTCAAATCAAAAGAAAAAGACTGGTCACTGATATACTGGCCAGCAATGACGTGACTGAGTTTTAAATTAGGACTGTCAAAAAGAAACAAATTGTCTTGACTTAAAAAAAACAACTACGAGACCTTGATAGTATAGTTGTTGTGAAACATCGAGGTATAGTGTACTATTGTGAAAACTAGATTTATATTAGATTTGAGCAAAATAAACCACATTTCTCAAGACGATGACGCTATCGTTTAGGGCCTGTGTCACAATGTACGAATAAAGTTATGTAAAAGATAAAAATATATAGAGGATAAAAATAAATATGTGCCGTGTGGTGCCGGCACGTTAAAAGAATTGCACCAACCCTTCTCTTCCTATGGGTGTCGTAAGAGGCGACTACAGGAGAACCGCCATATAAGAAGACGGGCAGCAGCGTCTCCTCTCCACCATTGGCCAAACTGCGATCGCCAACCCGCCTGCCAAGCGTGGCGATTATGGCAAAATCCTCCTTTTGGAGAGGCCTGTGTCTAGCAGTGGAATGATATAGGCTGGTGATGATGTAGAGGATAAAAGTGCTTGAAAATCTTGTTAGAAATGTGTCAAAAATCGTGTTTTTTCTTCAAATAATTAAACTAAAGCTTATTCAGAACTAATGCAGAACTTATCCGTACATTGTGAAACAGGCCCTTTAAATTCTTTGTGCCAACAGGCAGCACAGGCACGTTAAAATTTTTGTTCCATCGCCTGTATCTTAAAAAATAAAAAGTTATATCAAAGTCGTCAATTAGCCCAATTTTGAAAATGGAACATGCAAAGCGAGTGGCACTTCTTCGCCCTCAAATAGTCATATGTCACGTTTGAAAATGTCATCAGTTGTCATTCATTAATTACGTAGTATAATATTTACTCTGTGATATTACCTAGTTGTAGCACAAATTACGTATAGCGGCGGCGCGCTCGTACGTAGTGTTACTTAATCAGTGGTTGTTTGTAGTGCAATAGTGATAATCTTAAAAACAACAGAGCAAATACGAAAATAATATAATTAAAACGATTAATCATAATTAAAGACTGAAGCAGGGGCTAGTTAGAGCTGTGATCGGGGCAATGAGTTCGTGACTTACTGAAGACGCCTTCGGAGGGTTATGAAAATACCTCGTCTTCAGGGCGGGAAAAATATGGCGGAGCCGAAGCTCAGCTTCCAGATCCTAAGATCTGGTGCGTTCGGACAAAATTTAGAAAATATGATGTCCAGGCGATAGTGGACTGTATGAAATAATAGGTATAGGATTTTTGGGGTTTATAACGAAATTTATAGGTTTTGATTTAGGTGTTGGTTGGCTGTCAAGAATATATATAATACGGATGCACGCCTACCTTAGGTCAGCAAGGGTTTCCTTCTCCTCCTTCTTGGTCCAGGACTGCGTGGATGGCCACGCGGACACGAGCAGAACGTGGCCCGTATTACAGCAAACACAGAAACACAACACTTATATTAAAGTAACGACACACAAATTTTACTGCGTGCGGCGCGGCGGTTCAGATCGTACTGAAATCCAGGAAAAGTCTAGAAGCCAACCAAAAGAACGTCGCTTCCATATTCAAATAAATCTTCTTCTTCTTTGGTCGCTCCTAGACGCGTGTCAGGCACGACACTGGCTGGATGCGGTAGGCGTGCGGTGCGAGATATACATAATATATAGGGATAGGGAAGGAATGACAGCCAACACCAATTAGGGATCCGTAAAAGAATTTCCGAATAAAAGAATGGCGGAACCATTCCCCCCGACCTTAAAGGGTTACCTTTAAAAGAATATAAGGATTTAGAAAGCTAAGTTGCGGAAAAACTAAGTAATAGCTATATATATAATCATAGGTCTGTTCTAAACGTAGAATCAGATACCTAAACTTAAATATTAAAATAATTTATTAAACTAGAGTATGTACAGTAAGCTCCTCTACCATCACTGGCTAGGCAATGGGCACAATCGGACAACCGGACGCACAAAACTCCCCTTGCTTGTCTTTACGGTGACTACACGCGTTGTGCCATCCTTCGAGGGATAGACAGCTTCGACTATACCGAGAGGCCACGAAAGCGGCGGCGCGTTGTCTACGATTATAACCACTACTGATCCCAACTGGATCGGAGTGGATGGTATGGTCCACTTGGCTCGAGACTGCAATTGATGCAAGTACTCGACTCTCCATCGCTGCCAGAATGACTGGACCATCTTGTCTAAGAGTGAATGTCTCTCAAGCAAGTTCACTGATTCTACTTGCGGTGCGGGTAGGGAAAAGAGCGGCGCGGTATGAAGAAAATGAGCGGGCGTGAGCGCTGTCGGCTCCGCGGGGTCGCTGCTAAGCGCGGTGAGCGGACGCGAGTTTATAAGTGCCTCGATCTGCGTAAGTACTGTCAACAGCTCTTCATAAGAGAGTATCTGCTGGCCGATGACCCGGAACAGGTGGGCTTTCACTATCTTTACAACACTTTCCCAACAACCCCCCCAATGAGGACTTCCCGGTGGGATATGTTTAAATGCAATGCGGCTTTCCGAAAGCTCATGTTCAAGATGCGGGCGATATTCATCGAGGAACTTATAAAGATCGCGCAAGTAAGAACGACAACCTACAAAATTTGTGCCGTTGTCAGTGTAAAGACACTGTACTGGACCGCGACGCGATAGAAAACGCTTAAGTGCAGCGAGGAAGTTAACCGTGCTCAATTCTGTCGCTATTTCTATATGCAAGCAGCGCGTAGTAAGACACGTAAAAATACAGAGCCATGCCTTGCGGCTTTTAACGCCTCTACCACGAACAGGTGTATATTGTAAAGGCCCCGCAAAGTCACATCCTGTATGTGCAAATGGCTTATCTACTCGATTGACACGGTAACTAGGCAAATCTGCCATCACAGGAAATATTGGACGCGGTTTCATTCTAAAGCACGTGTTGCACTTATGGATACGATAACGAATAACTCTCCGTGCTGAGAGTATCCAATACTTATTCCTCAGTAAGGACATAAGCAGCTCGGGGCCGGCGTGCAAATGTTTTTTATGGTAGTAGTCGACTAACACATCGACCACGTGATCGTGTCGCGGTAATACAATCGGATGCATTAGCGAATATTCCATCGCGGCGTTAGACAACCGGCCACCGACGCGTATAATACCGTTATCATCGAGGAAAGGTTTTAATTTTTGTAAAGCGGGGGAACAAATTTGATTATTTTTTAATTTGTTTAAATCATCACTGAAGTGAACATGTTGTAGCGCGAGCAAAACTTTGTTTTCGGCGAAATTCAAATCTGACCAAGTTACGGACGGATTGCGCGGTAATAATTTTATAAACCTATATAGGTAGACAACAATACGCAGTAACTTCGACCACGAAGATATGCGTTGGGCGAGAGTATAGATCAGCGACTCAGTCGCGCTTGCCGCGGTTATAGTATGTGCGAGCGGTTTTAAATCAGGCACCTCGCTGACGTCTTTACTATCGAGCTCCATAATAGGCCACTCTGATGGATCCTTCAAAGCCCATGGCGGTCCATTAAACCAAAGAGGATGGTTATTTATCACTGCGGGAGATAAACCGCGCGATAGGCAATCAGCTGGGTTTTCTACCCCGGCTATGTGATGGAAACAGCTGGCGGGAACGTTGTCGATAACCTTCACGACTCGATTCGCGACGAACGTTTGCCAGCGGTGCGGCCAGGAGTTAAGCCAACAAAGAACGACTTTAGAGTCAGTGAATGCGAAAACATTCGATATTTTATAGCGCGGTTCAAAATTGTCGAGCACTTTACGCATCAGCTTAGACATGAGAACCGTAGCGCACAGCTCCAACCTCGCTATAGAGACTGTTTTAAGCGGCGAGACCTTTGACTTAGCGCAAACCAGATTCACAGATCTGTGAACACCATTTTACGACCTGCAAGTATATAACGCAGCCGTAAGCACGTTCACTCGCATCTGAAAACCCAATAAGATTGACTACGCAATTTTGCACTACCCCAAGATGACGCGGAACACGTATTTCGTTGAGTGCGGGCAGGTCTTTGCAAAACTGCTTCCACAGGATCACGATGCGTTGCGGTGGCGTCTCATCCCAATCACATTTCAATAACCAGAGCTCCTGAATAAGGAGTTTGGCATACAATATGACGGGCGCTACCAAGCCCATGTTATCCCATAAGCGGGCGATGACAGACAAAATACTCCGTTTAGTGCATTCTGCGTCTGGTGTAACAACCTTGAAATTAAAAACATCGTCCGACCTGTCCCAATGTGTACCTAAAATCTTATGAGGAACAGCCTTATCGATTTCAAGGTCAACGGAGGCTCGATGCGATGCGGGAATCTCGCGTAGAACATCGCCGGAGTTGCTAGTCCACTTGACGAGATCAAATTGACCGCTTTTAAACAAGTCAATGAGTTCCGTGCAAGCGGCCACGGCGACAGCTTCATTGTTTTGCGGCGAATCCTCAGCCATAATGCTAAAACAGACGTCATCCATGTATGTACACGTAGATGCGATGGCAGCTGCTGTAGGAAACCTATGCCCTTCGTCAGCGATTGTTTGACGAACAACGCGCACTGCGTGAAAAACACTAGACTTCATTCCAAAACAGACTCGAGTGAACTCGAACACTGCTATTGGGTCTTGCGGCTGAAATCTGAAAAGAATTCGCTGATATTTGCGGTCGGATTCATTCATGCCGATTTGTAGAAACATCTGCCTACAGTCAGCAGAAACAGCGATTTTAAACAAGCGGAAATTTAAAGTATAGAACTCAAATCACCCTGTATATTAGGTCCAGTATGTAGTACATCATTTAGAGAGATCCCTGTACTGGTTTTACTACTGGCATCTAAGACCATGCGTACCTTGGTAGTGGTCCTGTCCTCACGCTGCACGCAGTGATGCGGGACGAAATAAGATGCGGAGGCGGAAACTTTATCAATAGGTCCTATTTCGTTAATATAACCTTTTTCAACGTATTCACGAATGATATCGTTGTAGGCTACGCGCAACTTGCTTGACGATTCCAGTTTACGTTCCAGACACAGAAAACGTCTATATGCGATAGAGTATGAATCTCCTAGTTTATGTACATCGTCACAAAAAGGCAAAGCGACCTTATACCTACTACTGCTATCACGAGTAGTGGTGGCGCAAAAATGATTTTCACATTCAAGATCGGCTTGACTGTGAGCGGGAGGAGCGTAAATATCCTCAAGTTCGCAAAACTTCTTGAGAATATGGTCCAAAGAACCTTGGACGAGAGCGCAACAAGCGGAGGTAGACTTACATGGGAGCAACGCGGGAGCAGAACCCATAATAATATACCCTAATACCGTTTGTATGGCTGGCGGTATTCCACGCACATTGCTATGTACCGTACCAGGTAGCAACAAGTGCGCAAACAAAGATGCACCAAGCAGTACGTGCACCTCAGAAGGCGAGGCAAACGTGTCGTCTGCGAGCGGCAGCGTCTGCACGTGTGCGAACGCCTTAGCATCGACCGGCACCGTCGGCAACTTTTCTGTGATGCGGTCGACAACGAGAGCCGAAACGTCATAATGAACGTTACTAGAAAAGCGAGAAAATATTCTGAAGTCCGTGGAACCTCTTATAGGGTTTTCGGAACCACCGAAACCTCGAACACTTATTTGATTATTTTTATTACAAATCAAACCTAAACGAACACAACATTCGTTTGTTATGAAGTTACTCTGCGACCCCGAGTCTATCAAACATTTTACTAAATGCGAGTTGCCGTTTCTGTCAAAAATAACAACTCGAGCAGTCGACAACAATATCGTTGTATGCTGTACACATTGCGCAGCGCGGTTATCATTACACGAGACGCGCGGAGACGGCGCGGCGACAGATGTGTGCAGCGACTCGCTTATCGGAGCGGCCGATAACACGTTACGCGACGCGTTAGCGATGGCTGTTGGCGGCAGTGCAGCGGGCACGGGTTCGATTCCATGCACATGCATATTACCGTCGCGAGTTTGTGGCGCGGTAGGATTTTCTGCTTTATTAAAGTGCAATAAAGAATGATGTTTTTGTTGGCAACTGCGACATTTAATATTTGAATTGCATTCGCGGGTTTTATGTTTTAAGCTCAAGCAATTCACGCACGAATTGCTATCTTTAACAATTTTAAATCGCGCGGAAGGTGTTAAATTATTAAATTTAGAACACTTATAAAAGTGCTCATGCACAAAATTATCACAAAGACATTTTTTGTGTGAGGCCGCGACGGCCACATATGTTTGCGGGTTAGGTGCATTACTTCGTTGCGGTTTATTATTATTATTACTACGAGAAACATTGCTACTTGTACCTGACTGCATATTGTGGTATATCCTATACTGACCCCTAATAAACTCTGTCAGCTGACTAAACGTAGGTAGCTTTACGTCGCGATATTGTGACTCAAACGCGCGGATCGTTTCTTCATCTAACTTCTTTAATGCGATGTGCAATAAAATATAATCCGTCAAGTTATCGAGATTCATATTCTTAAGTGCATTCGCAGCGGTAATGAATTGATCCATGAATATTTGAAACTTAGATGAAGAAGCGGGACCATTCAATTTGAGATTCAACATCTGATCTAAGTAGGTAGACGCGAGCGTACGAGTATCTTGGTACCTATCAATGAGACATTTCATAATCATTTGATAATTATCAGCGCAAGGCGTGATACCAGAAAACACTACTTGGGCTTTAGTTGAGAGCTTCCCTATTAAATAGTACAATCTCTCAGCATCAGTCAGCGATGGATTGTCGTGTACCATGGACTTAAAACTCGCGTAGAATAAAGGCCAATTGCGAATGTCCCCGTCGAACGACATAATTTCGATAGATGGCAGCCTACATTTAGTGCCTATGCGATCACTGCTACTACTGCCTTTCTGATCACTTTCCACCCTCGAAGGTGTAGGTTGCGACTGCCTCAAGACACGCTTAATACGGCAATATAGGTCGTCGAAAGAAATCAATTGCTGAAAATTAGGTTTAGCGTCGGGATTACTTTTGAGAAGTGCCCGATTGTAATCATTGACTACCTGTTTAAATTCAGACCGAATGTCATCAATTGTCTCGACAGAACATAGGAAATTTTCCATGCAATCATTACTAGTTTGAGCCTTCTGCGAGTTCTCATACACTATTTGAATAAACTCAAATAGAGTACTTCGTCTAGACTCTAGTAACAGCAAGTCAGCAATATTCTCACCCTTTGACGCCATATTGACGGGCAAAAGAAATAATTATTTAAATTAAAAGCTAGGTAGCTAAGTAGCTGACTATAGCGAGAGTGCGGCTTTTTTGTTCAGCGATGAACAAATTACGCAAGCACGTTATAATATTTAAAATATAGCGGCGCGTGTAGCGATTTAGCTATAATAACTAATCACACGTATCTATTATTGTTATAAATTATTAGGTATATATTTCTTCGAAAAGAAATAACACTTATAGGTATTTACCCAACTTAGACAAATCGCGGAAATAAAGTAAGTAATAATAATTTGACTAATAGGTAACACCTATAAGGGCGGTAAAGAATGCGTTGAAAAGGTATTTAGGTAGCCTAGACGAATCTAGAAGCTATACTAAATATACCAAATATGAAGCGGAGTATCCCTAGGGATAGAGTACGGATCCGGCTCGAAGGACCAAATGAAGACGCCTTCGGAGGGTTATGAAAATACCTCGTCTTCAGGGCGGGAAAAATATGGCGGAGCCGAAGCTCAGCTTCCAGATCCTAAGATCTGGTGCGTTCGGACAAAATTTAGAAAATATGATGTCCAGGCGATAGTGGACTGTATGAAATAATAGGTATAGGATTTTTGGGGTTTATAACGAAATTTATAGGTTTTGATTTAGGTGTTGGTTGGCTGTCAAGAATATATATAATACGGATGCACGCCTACCTTAGGTCAGCAAGGGTTTCCTTCTCCTCCTTCTTGGTCCAGGACTGCGTGGATGGCCACGCGGACACGAGCAGAACGTGGCCCGTATTACAGCAAACACAGAAACACAACACTTATATTAAAGTAACGACACACAAATTTTACTGCGTGCGGCGCGGCGGTTCAGATCGTACTGAAATCCAGGAAAAGTCTAGAAGCCAACCAAAAGAACGTCGCTTCCATATTCAAATAAATCTTCTTCTTCTTTGGTCGCTCCTAGACGCGTGTCAGGCACGACACTGGCTGGATGCGGTAGGCGTGCGGTGCGAGATATACATAATATATAGGGATAGGGAAGGAATGACAGCCAACACCAATTAGGGATCCGTAAAAGAATTTCCGAATAAAAGAATGGCGGAACCAACTTACTGTATGTATGTACCCGGTGTATTACTATAAAATATAGATATTTATATGTGTGTGTTGAATTATATTTTAATGTACACATAATATAAGATGTTTTTCCTATGATTTACGACGATAAAATACCCTACATGTTTCTTTTTAAATTCGATGTCGTTAGAAGTTGAGTAGGTACTAAACGTTGTGATTTTAGTTTTGTAGTAGAACGTAAGTTGCTTGAGCTATAATTTTGTATTTCATTAAATCACTTTAAAATCACACGAGGTTACGAGGCAACGCATGACAATAGCTTTTTCCTCCTAGCACAAAGATTTATCTTGTTCCTAATGAGGGTACAATAGGTTAAGGTTCCATGGCGACATGTCAGATTTGGTATTTTTGTTTCACACCCAGTACAATTTATTTTCGATATCAAATTTATTTTAAAAGCGTGTGGACATTGTAAATCTTCTTGGTGAGCCTGGTGAAGTTGGCGAGAGCTTTCTCGTGAGGGTACTGCAAGTCTACCAGTCGAAGAATCGAGTCCCGGCTTCGCCCGCTGAAATACAAATGATTTGCTACAGTAAGTTGTCACGTTAAAATTCATCATAGTCATCCAAGCCTGTTACAGTCCACTGCTGGACGTAAGCCTCCAAAGAGCGCCAAAGAGCACGATCTCCCGCTTTTTTCACCGATTACTGGTGGAGCCATTTTCCTAAGGTCGTCGGTCCATCGAGCTGGGAGGTGTCTTACACTACGTTTGCCAAGGCGTGGTCTGCACTCGAGAACCCGTTTACTCCACCTTTCATCGGTTCTGCGACAAATGTGGCTAGCCCACTGCCACTTAAGCTTACTACGTTTTTGGACTGTGTCCGTTACTTTAGTCATCTGCCTGATAATCTCGTTTCGTTTAAAAATTGGTCCCAGCTAGTAAAATAGTAGTAGTCAATCCTAGTCAGAGGCTAAAAGGTGGCTTGGTTACATCGACAGTGTGGTTTGGATACCAGCCTAACAACACCCTCAAAGGCCCGTTCGCATTTTGATTGGTGTTAAGTGCGATTCTCAAGTGTAAGTATTTATATATTTAATAAGTGTTAAGTGATTAGTAGACAAACCGTTTTGACAGGCAATGATTAGCGTGCGAGTGTTTAGTGTTTCCGAACGGGCCTTATATATTTTTTTACTTTTCATAAGTATTTTGTTTTCGAAATGTCTGTTTAATACTCTCATGGTCTCTATCAGATACTTAACAGACACCGACTCGCAAACATAATTTCTTATTTAAAAACATAACTCACTGTCGATTCTTTAAAAGCCTCGCGACAGATGTAAGTGGTAGTCCAGCGTTGTCTCGCATTTCCACGTCACTTCCTCTTTGCACCAACTCTTCTACTATTTCAAATTTTGCTCCTTGACACACTGAAAAAAAAAACAAATAGTATTTTTTTAAATTCAGTATTATCATAATCTCGTTCCTAATAGCGCCACCATTTTTGGCATAGAAAATGTGATAAATCCTTACTAATATTA
Source organism: Anania fuscalis (assembly GCA_950371115.1). Taxonomy (NCBI): domain Eukaryota; kingdom Metazoa; phylum Arthropoda; class Insecta; order Lepidoptera; family Crambidae; genus Anania; species Anania fuscalis. The sequence continues at coordinate 12,391,714 of OX493348.1, read as the reverse complement.
TAAACGTAAAAGTTTAAAATTTTTAAAAAGAAATAAAATTTGATTTGCATATGATTCAGATACATTTATGTAGGGACAAAGGAAAGGCAGCTTATATCAGACTCTCGGTATATTATATATTTAGCAGAACCAGCACAACTTTCTACTCCAACTCTTTATATGACAATCGCCCGTAAAACAATAGAAAAACGCCCGTCATCACATTCAAATCCGTTTCTCCTCTCGCTCATTCCGTCTTCCTTCACTTTCAAACACCCCACGTTCCATTCCACACATCCCACATTTATTTATTTTGTAACTCTTTCACGCAAAACCTACTGAACGGATTTGGATGACATTTTGCACACACATAAAATGTGATCTGGATTAACATATACAATACTATTTATCCTTGTTATAAGTTCCTGTAGAATATTTTTCTATATATTTTTTTAACGTTCTTTGGTGCATATCATACAAAGCATACTGTTAGTCCACGCAAACGAAGTTGCGGGCACAGCTAGTTATTAACATGAGATCAATTCAAGCATATTAAAATTAGAAACCACCAGTCCACTGCAGGATATATCCTCTCCTAATGTACGGACAACAGCTCGTCGACATACCACAAAATATCAAATTTTCTCATTTAAAAATGATCTCAATGTGTCAGGCTTAAAGTTGAAAATCTATTGGAGAATTTTTGACTTTTGGGGTAGGTCGACGTGCTGTTGACTGTACGTCCACCACTGAGCCCGATCCTTGGCTATTCTTTTCCATCGACTACCAGAAGCCGTGCATATATCGACGCTCTATCTTGTCCGAGGGCGCCCCAAAACATATCTACCGCATAGGTTTTACGGCAAATATAAGCAAACAATTAATTAAAGAATACAATTTAAATATCCAATGGCGACTAATATAGTTTTAAGTATGTACTAACAATAATTTGGATCATCATTGTAATCTGTTTTATGAATAAATTATTATTAATTTTATAAGCACGCTATTTTCGGCTCAAACTGCATACCATGCGCGTTTCCAACATTTTAGAACGATTACAAACGCCATGATAATGGAAGGACTGAAATCTATGCGCGTAGACCTGACGGAGTGTAGGTCGATTTGTCTGCCTTTATCTGTCAGTTTCCTTGAGCATAGTGCTTGCTATAGTCTCACTCACTAAAAACATGATAAAATACACCCAGATCAGTTAAAGCTAATGATTACAAACCGTCGTAACACACTTTCATTCTCAACACATTTCACAACTCTCATGACAAAATTTTAATTTAATATGTATTAAGAACTACTGACATGCTCTAAAGAGTGGTGTCCACCCATTGTGGTCCTTAGCTCCGACGTCGCCTCCTCGGTCTAGGATCAGCCTCAGCATGTCGAGGCTGCAGGAGTCCACCGCGTAGTGCTCGAGTCTAAGACCATTCAAGTCACGAGCCTGCACAATAAAATGCGTATTTTACTTATTCTAAAAATGCGAAAGTTTGGGTAGATATGTTTAGTTACGCCAGTACGGTAGAACAGATCCCGATAGAATTTGGCACAGACATGGGACTTGATATAGCAAGCGGCCAAGCTGCACGTCTGGGGCGCTGTGAGACGATAAAGTGTGTGCCGCAGGGGCTTATTGAATTTCGTTTCGTAGAGCGAAATACATTCCCGACTTACAACGCCTTGGACTCGTGTCCTGGCCGCTTGCTATATCAAGTCCTCATAGATTACCTGTTGTCCGAAATAGCACGTAGACTACTTTTTACCCCGGATAATAATAAAAAATGGTTTCAGTGTGATGGATTTGTTTGTTTACACAGCAAGTGATCATGGCGATTTTTTGCATAGTGATAGTTCAGAGAATGGCATAGGCTTCTTTTTATAAAAGGAGCGTTCAGGGAGCGTAGTCTACTATTTTTAATTTTACCTCTTCTTAGGGCAGTAAAAATAGGGTGACAGGACGTATTGTATGAGGGCAAACAACGGGATTGCCATTTTCGTGTTACGATCTTAATTTTTATCCCAAAGAATACTACTACTTCAGTCCCAACCGAATCTTGAACCAACATTAAGAACCTACCTCAAAGGTGGCCCCTCTCTCTAGCAAGAACTCGACTATAGCAGCATGGTTCCCGAGCACGGCGAGGTGCAGCGGCACCTGCCCCGTGGTCGAGGGCTGGTCCACCTCAGCGCCAGACATGACCAGCAACCGCACCGTGTTTATATCTCCTGCAAATCGGGCGAATGTTTGTGTGATGAGCACGAGCATTTGTACCTGAGTCATGGATGTATATACTATAATAAACGTATTTAAGTATGTTTATCCGTTATCTTGTCGCCATAGTACAAGTTTTGCTTAGTTTGGGGATAGTAGAAACAAATGTTTGGGTCTAGCTATTTGGTGTGATTGTTGAAGAAAATAATGCATAGATATACCTTAGTTAGTACCATATTGGTAGCTTCCTTCTAGGTAACGATAAGAGTAGTAAGAACGATACTGGTCGATTTAGGAAACGAACATTTATGCATTGGCTCGTTTCTGGTGTTAGAAGATGAAAAAAAAACTATGTTTATTATTTTTATTCAGTTGTTTTTGTCCCACTGCTGGGAAATGGCTAACCCCAAACCTGTCACTTCTCCCTGTCGCGTCGTTGGTAAGGGCTTGCTAATCTTTAAGAAAATTGTCCAAGTCGTCACGCCAACTTTTTCGAAATATCGAAATATTTAAAAACAGAAACTCTGTACAAACTAACGCTGTTTATGATGATGTGTCTTTAATAATATTGAGTGCAAATTACCTTAAAATATTTTTACCTTACTTCGAACATTGAAAAGTTTTGTTTTTAGCAATTCCATGCAAGGTTTAATTGATACGCTGACTTTGACAGCGAGAAAAAAACACTTGAGAAATTTCATTGTGTCATGTGACGTCCTCGGTAGCTTAGTTGGCAAAGCACTCGCCCGGCATGCGATGGGACGTGGGTTCGAGTCCCACCTGAGGTCGATGATTTTTTTCAAGTGTTATTTATCTTCAATTATACCTTACTTAAACAAAATAAAATAAAAGTTTTTTTTTTGTGCCACACACAAAATATCAAGGAATAAAAGACACGACATAACCTATTAGAATAATAAAATAAGCTTTTAGTAAAAGCATTTTGTTTTACTTATTTAAAAATCACTTAGTGCTTGAAGTTAATAGTGGTATTTATTCATTAGCAAAATGTATTACCAGGAAAAGCAACATTTTAATCCTGATTTCTAAAAGCTCATAATGCGTAAAAAATATTTAGACGAATTTTCTCGGAAATCTCTCTGGTACGCAAAACCACCCTGGACGGAAATTACGGAAATTTACTAGGATATTATTAAATGTACAAAAAGTATACTTTAATGCTTTGGGGGTTTCTGACAGTTCGCTGTAACCAGTTTGATTTGAAAATATTATTGTCATCGCTTATTTATTTCGTCAAAACAACCTCTTTGTATGAGTTGGAAGCAAAATAGGCCACAGTTGCAAAGTTACAATAATTTAAAAATAGTTTAGTTGAAGTGATTTCATTATCATCAGCAAGCCTTAGCCTTTGAAATTCCAATGTCCGCTCTCTCCATTTTCAGGGTTCCGTGCCCAAAGGGTAAAACGGGACCCTATTACTAAGGCTTTGCTGTCTGTCTGTCTGACAGTTGAAATTTTCACAGATAATGTACATATTTATGTTGCCGCTATAACAACAAATACTAAAAAGTATAATAAAATACATATTTAAGGGGGCTCCAATACAACAAACGTGTTTTTTTGCCGTTTTTAGGGTTCCGTACCCAAAGGGTAAAACGGGACCGAATAGGGTCCCGTTTTAAGGCTAAGGCTCCGCTGTCCGTCTGTCTGTCTGTCCGTCTGTCACCAGGCTGTATCTCCAGAACCGTGGTAGTTAGAGAGTTGAAATTTTTACAGTTGATGTATTTTTGTTGCCGCTATAACAAATAATAAAAAATCGAATAAAATAGATATTTCAGGGGGCTTCCATACAAGCAACGTGTTTTTTTGCCGTTTTTATAGATAATGGCACGGAACCCTTCGTGCGCGAGTCCGACTCGCACTTGGCCGGTTTTTAAGTTTTTTAAATTATTAAATTATTGGATAATCTTACATTACCGACACCTAAATATTTAAAAAAACTTGGTGTGTGGCTTTTACTGGCTCCATTCTTACCTTTCCTGACAGCCGTCGCCAGCGGTGTGAAGCCATTAGTAAAATTGACTGTTCCGATTAGTGAAGGTTTTTCTTCCAACATTACTTGAATCTGAAATGTTTCAAAAGTCGTCAGTCATTGTATTGGACGAACGATTTTAAGATATTTTGTTTGTTTGTGGCGAATTGTTTAATCTTGTCTTAACAGAACAGGGAAACGAGAAGAGTTTACACGAGAAATGTAAAAATATTTTTAGGGAATCAACTGAAGTAAAGCAACCTATCCTATATTACTGCCAAGTACAGATGTCACTACTAGTTATAATTCTGTTGGTTAAAAGTTGCCTCTTAACCATCAATTTAAGTAAAATGTTCGTCGACAGAAATTTCAATGTCGACTTAATCAAATAGAGTTTTAAAATAAATTGAATTTTAGTGTTTTTCTTGCCGTCTGTCTCCAAGCTATATCTTTTTTTTTGTTTTTTTTATCATTGTTAAATATTGGACAACATCACATACATTGCTCTGATCCTAAGGTAAGTAGCTAAAGCACTTGTGTTATAGAAACCAGAAACAACGTCGGTACCACAACACCCAGACCCGAGCCAATATAGAAAAGTTCGTTTTCTACATTGACCCGACCGGGAATCGAATCCGGAACCTCAGAGATGGCGCCATTTAAAGTCCGGCGTGCTCGCCTCTCGGCTACGGAGGTCGTCGAATAAGTAATATCTAAAAAAAATAGTTATTATTTTTTCAGTTTTTATATTAACAGTCAATCTGGAAGTCACTGGTGAAGGCCTATGTTCAGCAGTGGACGTCCTATAGCTGAAATTTGATGATGATACATTTTAGTGTCAATATATAAGGTCCGATTTTATTAGTGTTCATCCTGTTAACCTGTGACTATATAGGTGGTAGTAGGTTTTAACTTTTTTAGTTTTTATGGTACACATTTGAAAATTGGTTTTTACGATTGCTTTTCACCTACATAGTCACAGGTTAACAGGATGAACACTAATAAAATCGGACCTTATAGAATGAAGTTTTTCATCATCATCATCATCTCAACCTGCTGCAGTCCACTGCTGGACGTAAGAATAGCGCCAAAGAGCACAATCTTCCGCTTTTTTCATCCATCCACTGCTAGGCATCTTCCGTAAATTGTAAATTTTGTCTTTAGCAATTCCATGCAAGGTTTATTTGAACATAAATAACACTTGAAAAAAATGACTCGCCTGGCATGCGATGGGACGTGGGTTCGAGTCCCACCTGAGCTCGATGATTTTTTTTCAAGTATTATTTATCTTCAATTAAATCTTCCGTAAAGTGCTTACCTGCTTCAAATACCCACACCTAACAGCCATGCAGAAGCAGGCGGCTGAAGTACCATCCGTGTCAGTGCTGGTCCAAACCTCTTCGGACCACTGGGACTCTAGCCATTTGGGCTGTGGTTGCCTCTGGGAGGGGCTGAAAAGTAGGGTAAGCCTTAAACAGTTTTTATTACTTACAGTAAGGTCATCGGTTAGAGAACTAAAGGCTGTTCAAATTTGCCGTATAACCGTTAACCAAATAGGTCAGGTTTTTAAAAAGGATACCACGACACATGGCAAACTCAGCATAGAGCGCTCTCTGACAAGGTGTAGCATGATAGCTTGTGATGGTGTTTAGCTTGAGATAATAAATTTATAAATAGTTTAAGTAGTTTTATATTAAAATTAGGGGGTTTTAGTATTAACAAAGAAATAATTATAAAATTTATGGTTAATTAGCATTGTATAATAAATTTTAAATATTTTGAAAATAAATTTATTATAAAGTAAATATTATTTATTGTATCTTGTGTATCAGAGTTTATTAATTATTATTTTTGGTTAAATATTGAGCATGAGATGTGTGATGTAATAAGTATACATAGACGAGGGCTACAGTTGCAATATATGTAGTTACATGTTTTTAATAGAATCGTCCTAAATACTTTTTATCTTAGCGCTGAGTTTTAAAGTAATTGTATTTTTGACTTTATTCTAGAAATCATTTAGGCTAGTTTGTAATAGCACGTTGGTGATTCGATTATCTGTTCTACTTTATCTACTACCTACTACTTTTACGTAGTATTATTCTTTCTCTATGCTACTACTTAATAAATTGTTGTTAACTATACTCACTTATCTCCCGATGAACCATTCACATTTTCTCTTACTTTTTTCTGACTTACTTCGTTTATTTTATTTTCACGTAAAGTATTTTCTTCGCAACATACATCACCAACTTTGTCAACTCGTTTTAGTTCTCTCAATTTTAGTAACACATTTTCTTCATGACCATAATGCTCTAACGCCTTCTGAGCTAATAAAGGCAAAGCTGTCGCTCTCAGAATCACTTTGATCCGAAATCTGTAGGGGTGTCTCGGTGCTAGGTAGTCTATGAGTTTTGAGGTCTTACCGCCACTGCAAAAGAAAACTAAACTGTCTTATTTTGATGATTTATTAAATTATTTCTTCTTAAATGAAGAGTTATTCTGATGCCCTGGCTTGTGGAGTATATTTCGCTACTCAGGCATATGTTCATACGATATAAAATTGCATTTAGATTATGAAGTTTTACATTGAAGACTCGTTTATCATAGTGGGGGCGAGGTGGTTTGCCTAAAACGTAAAGAGTTCGTTCCCCGATTATTTTACCGGCACACTGAATCTTTTTTGGTTTCCTTACCTATAAGCAACTACCCAAGGCGGTATCTTTTCGTTCCTCTCAAGTCTATACAAGAAGTCCTTGGAGAGGAACCCCAGAGGGCCTGCATGTTCCCAGCTCAACGTCACACTGCATTTCGTCCTCTCTAACACTTCTGGAGCAGTAGGTTGCCAGGACTTAAACGCTTCACAGAGAGCTGATTGAAGAGCCATGATACTGAATCTATTTCAAACATACCTATTTCCGGCTAGGGTTAATATGCAGAAGGTTTCATGGTGATAGTTTGGCCATTAAGACTTTAGAAAAGGTTAGTATGGAGACAAATATATATATATATATATATATTTATATATTTATATATATATATATATATTTATAAATATAACAATAAATAAAAGTAACTATCAGGACTGAAACTTCACCCAGTGTCGCAGCAGAGGGGTGTTTTACTATCTTGAAACACATTCATTAGACTTTTAGTGCTATGATTTAACTATTTGATAACAAATCTATTTTAGATTCATTTATTGGGTTCATAAACTTATCAAGTACAAAAACTTAACTATTTATAACTAATTTTCGATTAAGTTACAAGTTACGTATTATCTTTTAGCCTACAAAACTTAATTTAGTTAAAGTTCCAACAGCTGTTTTCGCCTAACGTTTCGATTCAATGTCATAGTTCTTTGTTTAACATTGGAGATACTGACTTATAAATGATAGTTGTGTTAGGTGTTAATTAGAATTTCATATCAAACTAACCCGAAAGTTTCTTAGAATCCCTTTGATTTAATTAATTACATCAGTTGGGCCTTGCCTATTATTCTAATAATGTAGATTATAATTAAAGCAGCTGAGATGGATTTAATTGGCTGATATCCTTTACTAAAGGATACGTTTAGTAAGAGTATAGGTACGTAATGTATAAGTTTGTAGGCACATTACAATACGTGAGTAATATTAATTAATTGTTTAAAGTAAACTATCCATAAAAAGAACATCTTTATAAAGTATTTTAAATGAAAATTTCATCCTTTCAGAATTTTCACTTTTATAAAGTATTTAAATTACAGATAAATAACACTTGAAAAAATCATCGACCTCAGCTGGGACGAGTCCCACCCGAGGACGAAGATTTTTTCACGGATTCGATGATGGTTCGAGACCCACATCTGGTGGTGGGATCTTTAATTAAACCTTGCATGGAATTGCTAAAAACAAAAATTTACGATATTTAAATTACGTTCCGTAGGCTGTACGCACTTAAATACTTCATTTTATTTTAGTGACACTATTTCTCTCTAAGTGAATTATTATATACTTCATCTAACCTGACCTCGATAATGGTAGTTATCTAATTATTGTATAGTATGGCATAACTATAATTAGTTATTTATTTTTCACAATATCCCCCTAGGTATATGGTGTCTGTTGTGTTACTGTCAACCTCTTTGCACATTATTTAACTCCACATGATAGCAATATAGGATTTGAGTTTGGGTTTGAGAATATGAAGTTCTTCAAACTTGAAAAATACCACTCTTCACTTTACTATTTTACGGAATTTAAAGCACTATAACGACGCACTCGACGATTAAATACAAGATGAAGATATTATCGGACGCTTGCTAGATATTATCGGCTGAAAGCCACTGAATCCGTCTAAATTGCCAAAATCTCCGGCCCGGACCGGGTTGTCCAATAACGACGCGGCTAAGCTCGTGTGTAACGATGGATCACAACTATCTGCTTGATCGATGCCCGTGTTACCAACTAACCGCTTTGGTGTTGCGCCACAACTTCTCTTACGTTTACTTGCTGTGAACAAGCTTTTAAAATGAAATGAAAATTAAGTTACCAATATTTAAAATTTTCTACAAGCCTTCGGGATCAATTGGCAAGTCTGGATTATTTATTTATTAATATTTAATAATTCTACTTATACAGGGTGTACAAAATAATGGGACACTCCTTCAAACCACGTGATCAGCTGGTGATATAATATACAACAACTTATTCGAAATCGTGATTTTATTTTCAGATGCTCCATACATTATCATCGAGGTAAATGAGTAGGCTTGTATGGAGCAGCTAAAAACCGACGACCTCCGTAGCCGAGAGGCGAGCACGCCGGACTTTAAATGGCGCCGCCATCTCTGAGGTTCCGGGTTCGATCCCCGGGCGGGTCAATGTAGAAAACTAACTTTTCTATTTTGGCTCGGGTCTGGGTCTTGGCGGACCGTCGTTGTTTCTGATTTCTATAACACAAGTGCTTTAGCCACTTACCTTAGGATCAGAGCAATGTATGTGATGTTGGACAATATTTATATATATTATTTATAGAAAAAGTTGTTATATATGATCAGCTGATCACGTGGTTTTAAGGAGTATCCCATTCGCTTGTACATCACTGCGATCATACTTATACAGGATAAGTATGATCGCAGTCTGCGTAAGAAAACTATGTATAGTGGTCGTGATCCTCATCAGCAAGGGAACGAGGAAGGAGAAGAATATAGGCAAACCTAACACGTCTTCGTTCAAATTTTATCTTATCCTGTTTAGTATCCTGTATGTAATCATACACCCTTAGGATTTTAGGATAAGTCTGTAATCTAATGATTACACACTTATCCTAAGATCTTATTTTATTATTAGTTAAATTTCTAACTGCTTTCATACAATCGAAAAAAAACACAAATGCTAAATCATCGATTAGCTATACGGATTGTACGAAAAGGACGTTTTTTAACCACCGACGGAAAAAGAGGGGTGTTATTTCCATGGACCCTTTAGGGGGTTTCTGCTGAAAACGTCTGATCGAAAAAGCCTTTATTCGCATAAACGAACGAAACGTTTCGTAAATGAATAAAAGGCCCCCTGAAGTGTAAGTCAGTAGGTACAAATAGACATGACTCGGTTTGCTGCTTAATCCTATAAAGTATTATGTAGTAAAAAGGTTTATTGGAAAAGAAATACGTGGAATATTTTCTAAGATTGTATACAAACAACCTCTTTGAAGCTTTCACAAGAATTTGTAACTAGAGAATTTACGAGAAGTTTCATAAAGATGTTGAAATAAATAGCTCGGTGGTATATTACATCAAAACATTTACAATAAGTCCAACCGGCCGATCTGGAAGTCACTGAGGGAGGCCTATGTTCAGCAGTGGACGTCCTGTGGCTGAAATGATGATGATGATTTCAAATAACCTGGTACCTATACAAAACCTTTAGATATGACTATATTAAGTACTCTAGTAAGTTAAGATTTCTTACTAGAGTAAACGATTACATTTTGTCATTATTACTGTTATTATCAAGTGATACTTTCAGATATGTTTGTTAACTAAGCGTAGGCTATCGTTAAAGGCAAAGAGTGTGGATCGTATCGCGCCTTTTACGAGACGATCATCGTATCAGAGACGCATGTTCGCGGAGCTAACAACCAATCACAGCGGTGCTGGCGCGACGCACAAATAGCCAACCACGTAATCGTAATGGTCTTCTGCTCATCTTTCGCCCAGCGCTTCTATTCAGCCTATTGCAGTCCACTGTTGGATGTAAGCCTTCCTCAAAGAGCGCCAAAGAGCACGATCTCCCGCTTTTTTCATCTAGCCATCTTCCTAAGGTAGTCGGTCCACCGGGCTGGGGCGCGTCTTATACTACGTTGGCCAAGGCGTGGTCTCCACTCGAGAACCTATTTACTACACCTTTCATCGGTTCTGCGACAGATGTGGCCAGCCCACTGGCACTGTAGCTTGCTACATTTTTGGACTATGTCGTTACTTTGGTATTTTGCCTTTCTTCGGATTTGATCCCTTAACGAAATCCTCGAAAACGAAACTAAACGTTATTCAACATTGCCAAACCTATAAAGATATACCAAGGCCAAGTACCAACATTATGTTTTACAGTAATGCTCGCTAAAAACTTAAATAGTAAAGTCCAGAAGTGGCGCTAATGGCGAACGCTAACACTGAAGCTTAGTGCTTGCTTTTTGTAGCGATATTTACGAAATAAACCCGAAATAATACGTGTAGTACTCAGAAGTCTAGAATTACATCAGCTGCTTAGCCAGACCGAGAGTACGATACGTTTTTATAATCATTTATCGTTGTTTCATTTGGTTTACATTGTCCTAAAAAACTATCGATAATGTCCTAATAATATTGTTATTTATTCCAAAATAATAACTTTATCTGTCTAACTTTTTGTGATGCCTAGTCGCTTACGCCTTTGATGCGTCCAAACACAACCGGCTTACTCACATACAAGAAAAATATACACTTTTATGAATAATTAGACAAAACATGTCTACAGAGGGGTAACCATGAACTCTTTAAACAATCTCAAATACGTTATGACGTACGAAGTTGACAGATTTGAGATTGTTTTATGAGTTCATGGTTACCCCGCAGGTGTTAGGAAATGGGTATATCAAGCCCAAACTAGCTTCACATAAATGGTATGGTGAACTCAGAAATTTGATAGGTATCATCATTTGGTCGACAGTCGACCAAAGGATGATACACCTCTTGTTTGTTTTTAAAATCTATGCAAAGAAGTATGCATGAAATTAAAATGAATTAAAAAGCAGTCTAGAACTAGATTTTTACTTTATCTTTCTAGGTCAATTAAAAGGCTTATAACTAAAATTATTATTAATTATATATAATAGAACATTCAAATAATTTTAAAATTCCACCGTGTTTTCTAACATGAAAATATCAATAAGCAACAAATCAGAACTGTGATATAATATTAATCTAAGGATTTCCTATCCCCAGTTTCATTCAATGCAATTTTTTAACAAGAAAGATAAGATTCGTTAATGTCTTATCAAATTGATACCAAAACATTGACAAGATTACTTTTCGCGTAAAATACTATCAACATACTGTCATGTTCATGTAGAGTTGACTACAAGTTACTGCATCATTTTGATATTTGGTTATAAAGTAGCAACAATACATCAAACAAAAGAAAACCTTTCAGCTGTAAGGTTGGTTTCGTTTTCATCGGACAACAATAGTTTCGAAACGTAACAAGAAAATCTCGCTCTACCAAGTTTCGTTCCGAATCCAACCAAAAAAGCGTAACCTCGAATTATATGACAATACGTGAAACGGAACGCAATCGCACCAGCAGCAATGGCCGTTCTGTCCGTAGTTCCTATCGATCGACGCATTCAGTCGGCGCCAGGTCTTTGGTCGCGTCGGACGCGCGCGCGTAATTTCTTTCTGCCACCCGAATAACCTCGTTGCTCGCCGTCTTTCTTCAGTATAATCACCTCTATCAGCTTTGGGTAAGTTATATATCACTGTTCTGTAAAATTTTAACGTTAAAACTATCGTAAACAGAGTGAGTCACCGCGCGAAAGAGATAGACGTATTGCAGAACAACAACAATTATATTTCCTACTAGACAGCGTGGTTTTTAGAGCAATGAATACTTAAACACTCATCCAATTATCGTAACTGTGTAACGTGCGAGTTTCATAAACTTATTGCTTTAAAACAGTAGTCTTTTTTGATTGAAACAACATTACTGCCATTATTTCGTTTACACAAAACTGAATGCTGTTAAACTTACATCGGAAAACATCGAATTATGACAGTCAACAGTGCTATTTGTATATTGTTTCTCCGCAATGGATGGTTAGGTATAGCTATTGTTATGTACGGCTCATCGTCGAATCCTTATAAGTGTGTTATTAAAAGACTAGGTAATTAGAATATCAACACCTATATCTTATTTGTATAAGTTAAATTAGGTGCTTGTATCTGACAATTGATATTAAGTACACGTAAAAGTTTTTAAAAATGTTTCCAGCCCAAATCTCTACCAACTTTACAATGCTGCATAAACTCTCAATGACATTGTGCACTTTGAATTTGACAGCAGTTATGTCTGACCAGTTGGAAATCTTTCAAACACGGTTAGTTTATTACATTTCTATATGAATAATTGTATTAAAAGAACAGGGCCCTAACCATGAACTGTTAAAACAATCACAAATCTGTCAAACATTATCATTTCTGTCAAATTTTGTATGAAATGACGTACCAAAATTGACAGATTTGACAACTTTGAGATTGTTTTAAGAGTTCATGGTTATGGCCCAGGTGACATAATCACATAATTTGGCGGAAGAAATAATAATTATGTCATCATTGCATTCCGAAAAAATACTGTAATCAATTCATCTGCCTGAAGAATGTCCAAAAGAGATCGCTTCTAGCGATAAGACCGCCTGAATTATGCTACCTGAAGTTTTTTTTCCTATTACTTTGTTTCTTTTGTGTGGTGTGCAATAAATTGAATCTATCTATCTATCTGTACGATGTATGGAAATCCATACTTTGGTTTTTGCCTAGGTATTTTTAATTAACAAAATACTTTCACCGATACCAATACTATTGCATGTGTGGTGGCTCGTTTTGAAATAAGGGCTCAAGCCACGTCTATCATGATCTTCTTAAGTGATTATAATAATTTACTGAACCTTCAAGAATTCTCGTATATAGCTCTTTGTCACTTTCCAGATGGTAAGGTAGTAATTTTTAGGTTTCATTGTCTTCGCAAGGCCTACGTATATCATTTCGAGAGCCCCAGCCCCTGGTATCTAGGTCAAGGCGCTATATCAGGCTTATTCCAAATCTGGGACTACGCTAATTCACTAACGCTTTGAAATGCTTTCTTATTAATTCACATACAAATTGAGATATTAGTCTGCGGCCTTACTCGCAACTCTGCCTGTCACTAAAAGCGCGCATTCTTTCATGATGGTGTTTTTTCTTCAGGACCAAAATATTTTACGTTGAACACCTGAATGTATCTACTTGAACTTCAGAATCGGTTGATATTTTTCGATTTAATATTTTAAAACAGCCAGGATTCGGTTCTCCATTGTTTTAATTTTAGTAATAAGCTAAATATTGTGACCGTCAATTATTTCAGCAGGAAAGAGAAGGGTCCATGCTAGACATATTGTATGGAACAACATCAGCTGTTCCTTTTTATGGTATTCCCCAAAGCTAAGGGTCGTGATCATTACATAAAATGAAACACGGTATGGCTCTACTGACAATATTTTATGGGATCTTGGGATGGTCTGCCCTTGCCTTCCCAGAGACTAATAGTAAATGTTAATTATGCAACAAACTCATGAAAACATACGGCAATTATATCCTTGTATTTGGAGGAAATCAATTTAGCCAAACAATTTCGAACTTTAAACAAACCATCATCATCATCATCATCTCAGCCTATTGCAGTCTATTGCTGGACGTAAGCCGGGGAGGCTGAAGATCGCGTTAGTTATTTTTAAAATTAACTAACCAAAACCCAAGCCAAAATTAGTTTTTTTAAATTAATTTTTAAATTGACCTAATTCGGGAATCGAACCCGTCCTTCTGTTCATACTGCGAGACGATGTCAATCGAGTTGTACGGAAATACAGTTTGATTTGAAATGTTAATTAGCCTAAATTAATTATTAATAACACGTGTTTTGTCTTTATCTGGATAATCTGTCAAATTGATCTGACAATTATTTTCGGACTTAAAATGATAAACAGTGGAGTTTACGCCGTAGTCTCTCTCACTCTACATATTGATTTTAAATTTTTTCGTCACTCTTTTAGAAAACGTTTACAACGGAATGGTTTTTAAAAATCATCTGATCTTTAACACTCAATCTTTAAATATTTATTTTACTCTCAGCTAATTGCGTTTTATAATTATTCAGCATTCGTAGCTGTACTGATTACATGTAGATATTTATACAAAAAAGGAAAATAATAATATTTTGGGTGGCGTAGTTGTTAGCACAACGCATTATATTATTATGCTGAACTTTGCAATTTTATAATAGCATCTGCGAATGCACAATATTTTTTATAAAACATTCAAATGTGTTTCTATGTTTATAATAATCTTATTTGAGCTTAATCAGGATTTCAGGCCACTGCTTTACTACCAGAGGATTACATAACAGTAAATTATTTGCAAAACACAATGTGTGCACAATTTAGTAAATACATTTTGGAGTCTAAAATATACATTGTCTGCACAACACCTACATGCATTAAAAGAAAAATCCGTATCTTCTTCATTCAATCTCTAAGAGTAGAGAGTTCATAGTAATTCACACATAAAATTATGAGTCGTCCCTGTCCGTCCGCCATTGGCCTACTTCTCCGATTTATGGGCTCACATTTGACGATATTCATGCCCCACTAACCTTCCCCCTGGACCACAGACAACTACGAAATTAGACGCCTTCCTGTGAATGAAGTTATAGCGCGTCTTAATTCCTTAATTTAATAAAAACGTAGATACATGATAGTACCGGTTTGTATTTTGCACAATATGGCATTCACATGAACTAAAAAGCCCTTTTTCTATTTTTTATCTTTTCCCTTGGTCGTAGAGATGGGCTCAAAAAATCACAGACACAATGTAATAACACCAAAACGAAATGTTGCTATTTTTCGTTGCTACTTTTAGGTGCATTTCCTAGAAGCCCGATCATACTATGGTATAAAACTTCGTCGGTGCCATACAAAAGCCTATTATGATACGAGTTTTAGCGATATTTGTTTGGTTGCACCAAAAAAATACCGAGCGGGATTCCACCGGGTGCTTGTATGAACGTTCGCGGCTCGCACGAAACCAGAAAACCGAGCTTTTTCCACTCGATTTTCGCTTTCGACAGTAGCAATTTACGCTGCATCTCAATAGAATAGTTACCTGATATTCTAGCAGCTACGAAGACTATTCGGGATTGTTGTTTATTATAATCAGCTGTTAGAATAGAATAGAAAAAAATACATTTTATTTCAGTCTAGGCATACAGATTGCACTTGTGAAAGTCATATAATTATAGACATATAACAGTAAAGAAAGCAAAAACAATAATTCTATAAGTAAAAACACAATAAAACAATCAAATAAAATATTAGAAAAAAATAAGAAGTCGTTATGTGGAGTCAGATTGACCATATAATGTTTTTGTCATTTAGGAATTCGTCACTGGTATATGGTGTTATTTTAATTATTCTTCAATTGGAAAACAAATTGGCCACATTTATAGCAGAACCGATAAAAGGTGGAGTAAACGGGTTTTCGAGTGGAGACCACGTAGTGGGTGTAGCTTGATGGACCGACGACCTTAGGATGATGGTATTGCTGGCAGTGGATGGATGCAAAAAGCGGAAGATCGTGCTCTTTGGGGGAGGCTTACGTCCAGCAGTGGACTGTAATAGGCCGAGATGATAGAAAACAAAAAAATAATACATGTTTTTTAGTTGTTTAAAGTTTACATTCCACTTACAGCATTAAATCTGTGTTAGACATTTTCAAATAATGAGTGCCCCAAGCCTAAATAGGAAGGGCTTGACAAAAAACCTACTTAAAGTTTAAGAAAACGTCATGAATTTGGTGGTTACCTCCGCAAAGTAGTCTGTGCCGAGCCGGCCATCTCTTTCTAATGTACTGACGCTGCGATCTCTAAATTGAGTCGCCCTGGAGAATTTATACGAGCTCTTTGCTTAATAAATTGATCACTATCAGTCGGCACTAACTCGCACAAAAGGTTTGGGTCGAAGTAACTTTGAGGCAACTACAATATTGACTTTGTATTTAAGGGACCATTAATGGATACCCCACTCTAAACTTGAGTTAAACATTTCATTTTACAAAATTATAATAGAAAAACGAATTATTTTATCAACCATGTGAAACTCTCTCTATTGGTGATAATATAAATAATGAAACCATCCATTTATATGTCGCGCTGCAAGGCACATACCTTACCTTAACTATAAGGTTTAGTTAGACCATTACTATGCCTCCTATGTAAATAACGCACTAAAAAAAAAATCGGATCACCCTTTAACTCCTAATGGCCTTACTACAAAAAAGATAGACAAGTTTTGAACACTTGTCTAAATTAATCAACCAATTTGAAATGTTGACACATTTTTTTTTTTTTTTTTTTTACTTAAGATGGGCTTACTCTTGACCCCAATCTTGCTCTAGAGCATAGATGGGATCTACGATGGAGCGAGCTTGCCCAGAAGATGCCTATTCACTCTGGACTTAAAGAGAGTCAGGTTATATGCACTCGGAAATACAGACATCTGACATTCGAGACATATTACTAACAAACATGTCAAAATGGTTGACTTATCTGTAAACAGGTATTCAACACGTGTCTATCTTTTTGTTGTAAAGCCGTAAATGTTCTAGGACTCTTAAAACAATGTCAAATCTGACAAATCTTGTCAAATCTGTCAAATTTTGTACGTAATGACATACGAAATTGACAGATTTGAGATTGTTTTAAGAGTCCCAGAACATTTACGGCAGGCTACCCCGCGTGCCCTTAAAAATATTATATTTTTTTTGTGCCTTAGGTCTGGATTCCTTAGTTAAGGTAATCATATAGTAACCGATCCAAATTTATTAACCAGTCTTGCCAAATCTATGATCATGATCAAGTCGAAAATAACTCTACTACGTAGGTAGTAAGTAAGTTTCTGTATTCAATATTTAATTGCCAATAACAGCTATTTATAAGCTACTGTATAACTTACGGCCATTATTATCCCGTAACGCAATTATGTCTACATTTAATATCTGAATTGTACATTTCGCAGATTATTAAATTTCCAGTCGTAGAATTTATGGCTCTACCCAGAAAGCGCTTCTCCCACTGTTGTGCTATTATTGTTTTGTTACGTAACTCTAGGGGTGTCATGAATATCCGTAATCGTAACCGAAAGTATTGGGCACATAAATATAACGTTATTTGAAAATACTACTTTAAAACTTTCGCGTTGCATAATTTAAAACTCAATGAAACAGGAATTAACGCGATCATAAATTAGGTACAAAATGTTACCTCTTTTGCCTGAAGTTTCGATCGGGGCTATTTTGTACCTAAATTATGATCGCGTTAATTTCCGTTTCATTGAGTTTTAAAATATTTTAAAAGAGTCCTGTTCTTCCTGATGGGTTAGATATGCTCTTGAGTCGTGACTAAGATTCGGAGATTCGGAGGGGGGTAGTCGAAGGAAAAGCATTGTTTTGTTATAAGATTTATATATCATTAAGAGATTTTGAGTGCATGCAAATTTAGTGTAATTTTATATTGTTTTGAATATCGGGAACTCAAAAATAAGGTACATGGTAGCAATCTCGTATCAAACTATTCTAATTGGTGTAATTTGTGTTTTAATGTTTGTTGAAGTGATAAAGCTATAGAAGCCCCCTCACCCTCTAAAAGCTAAACTATTAGCTTAAAAAATCTAGAAAAATTCATGATAATAGTGCTTCTCATGAACTTTTAAGAAAAATAATACCGGTTAAGATAGAATAATCAGTTAGAGAGTAATTGTCGTTCAACTTAGTTGTTCAAAAATTCCTTAGAGGAAAACATTAAAAGTGACTTAAATGAAGTAATTGCTGAAATATATTGTGGTAACGACGGGCCCTACACTGCGCTCCCACGCGCACTTGGCCGGTTTTTAATAAGCCTTCATCCAAGCAATGTTTTTTATTAATATTTAATGATGTTCATATACATAATTTATATCATCTATGAATAATTATATAACACAGTAAAATAATGTAAATTATTCGAAAATCTATGAGTTTTTTTAATTATTTTTGTCCAAAACCCCATTATTCTTAACATCACTGCGGTGTAAATCTTTTACCAATATTGGTTTCTTGTAACTAATTTTTAATAAATTGTAGAGCTATGACAGAACAAAGACTTTCTTTTAAGAAAGGAAAATTCTTGGTAAGATGGTTAAGTCTTAAATTAAAAAAAAAACAATTTTCATTATTTTATTACAATACAACTAATTTACGATAAGTTCATATTTTCCAAATGGTTTTCAATACAATCTCTCAAGTATTATTAACGAAGAAAATATTCCTAGAAATAGTAATTCGTTTGAATTTAAAAGATCGGTATTAATGGTATTTCAAAATGTAAAAACTCTTAAAACGACACTATAAGTACCTTTACTTAACACTTATCTACTGAAACTAACTAACAAAGGACACTAGAGATTGGCTGGCAGAAGAACAAAGTAATGGACATAGTCCAAAAATTTTAGCGAAAAATGTAGCAAGCTTAAGTGGCAGTAGGCCGGCCACATCTGTCGCATAACCGATGAAAGGACGAGTAAACGGGGTTGGGTGGAGACCACGCTTTGGCAAACGTAGTGTAGGACGCCCCCCAGCCCGATGGACCGACGACCTTAGGAAGATGGCTGCCATGGCAGTGGCTTGATTTAAAAAGCGGGAGATCGTACCTGACGTCCTGCAGTAGACTGCAATAGGCTGAAATAATCATGATGACTTACGAGCCACTAAGTAAAAATTGAAATACATTTATACAATATATTTCTGTGTTTTTAACATAGGCGTGAATGTAAAAAAATAGAAGATGAAAATAAGCCAAGGGGCCCTCATTTTCAGACCTTCAAATCAAATCAAATCAAATCAAATATTTATTTGCAAGAATACAGTTTTACACTAAGGTCTTATTATATTTTAGTAAGTCATTAGTATTCTGCCTGCAAGCAGACGCGCAAATATTAAATTAATATTGTTAGTTATTTTGTCATTGATTTTTAATAATTAGTCATTAATATCTATAATGTCAACTTTTTCACTTTTTACAAAATTCAATAAATTCTTTTATATTATAGAAGCAGTTACACAAGAGCCAATCACATAATTTGTTTCAGAGCACAGCACTTGTCTCTTTTTTAGCAAATAACTTCTCGTAACGCATTTCAAAATTACCTACTTTCTTTATATGGTGGTTTCTTTGAATGTAAACTTCATTTATATTGATGGCCCATTATAAACATAAATTGATGATCGATTAACAGTCATAGGTGTTTATTTATGTTCAATTTTCTAATAGCTATCAAACTGTAATGTTCATTTGTTTTACTAAAAGCGTACTTACTTAACGAAATGGTCACTTATTTGAAATAATGTTTATATGCCTAAAGAATAACATGAAACTGTTAGTTTGATTATGCTGTTATGAGAAAAAATGATTAGTATTACATTATATTTAAGGAATAGTTCTTTATATTCAGGATAAATTTTCGCTCGAAGTGGCGGTTTAATTGCGAGCTCCCCTAGTGTAAGTTTTACTTGTAAACAATACAGATAATGTAGGTACATTGTACGCTGTATAGTCGGCATCAGATATACCTGCCTACGCGAACGATGACTAAAACACACTCTCAAAAGAAAGGTCAAATCTAACATGACTTTGAATTTTTTGTATGTTTCAGAATGAATCTACCAATTTGAGGCATTCTTATACGTGCTTATATTTTAACCAGTTTCTAATGCCGAGAAGAAGCAGCGCAGGTACCTCTGTCACTATTGTCAGTGTTTTTTTACTTTAGTGTATTTACAAGATAAATATATTGTTGTAGCTAGGTAGTTTTAAATCCACTAATTTTGATCAATTGACTTCCAAAGAGGAGGAGGTTGTATATTTTTTAATGTATGAATGTATGAGCACTTATAAGTTTTTATTGGCACGTCGTCTAATTTTCATGACTTTTTTATTGGAAAAGTTTGTATCATTTGAATTTTATCTAGTTTGAACCAGCGGTTTCGTTAGGGAACGATTTCTTACGATATTTTCGCCCTATTTAGCGGCTTGTTGAAAGCCAAACTGCAGTTCGAATACATTCTGATAATATTTGCAATTGTCCTTTTGGCAGTTGGACGCAGTGACTGTACGTCTAATAACGTAAAAAGGCGCCGAAACAAGATTGAGTATCGACGTGGTAGCTGCAACACGCGATCTTTATAAGACAAGGAATGGAAATTAATTGCACTTGAGTATTTTTCGTAGAAACAACAAATAAACAGTGTTTGGGACTATCCGAGTATCCGCTTAAGCAACTTATTTCCATGTGTCAGCTGTACCCACTCACATGACGTCATATATATATTTTCATTTTTTAATAGTCACATTTATTTACTATGACAACTAGTGTCGCTTTCATAATTCAATTTTTTTTATTTATAGGTTCACCAGCAGGTATTACAGTTACACTAAATTTAACCACATGCTCAAATTATTAAGTCAGTTAGTATTACTCAATTAGTAAGTTATGTAAATAACTAAATTAAGGTAAACATCTGTTACTGTCATACTGTTCGGAAACGTGGACAATCAAAGCTGCTGACATGGACAGAATAAACGCTTTCGAGATGTGGTGCTATCGCCGGATGCTTCAGATACCCTGGACCGCTTTCCGTACAAATGAATCCATCTTATGCCAACTTCGGATCAAAGAACGTCTTACAAGCATCGTTCTCAAGCGGTACTTACGCTATTTTGGCCATCTCGCACGCAAGCCGCATGATAACCTTGAAAAGAACATCATATTTGGCAAAAGGCAGGGTAAAAGACCACGTAGCCGCAGGCCGACACGATGGTCTGATCTACTTGTAAAGACCCTGGAAATGCCATTTCACGAGGCGCTCAGACGAGCGCAGGATCGCGAGGGCTGGAGACAGCTCATCACCGAGGCGACTGCATAACAGGGTCACGATCCTCAACCATGAGGGACCGACTATGGCGGGAGGAAGGTAAACATCGCAAATACTATTATTTATTTCGATAGATCAGTATTGCCAAGTGGCACTCCATTAATTATAAACTAAACTGTCTACTTAACTACACCTACTCTCTTTGCATCTTAGTGTTTCATACGATACGAGTTTTATCATGATTGTTCGTAAATACTCAGTGCCTTCGTTTTCGTGCCCTCGTTCGAAAATAAAACCGGCCAAGTGCGAGTCTGACTCGCGCACGAAGGGTTCCGTACCATTTTCTATAAAAACGGCAAAAAAATCAGGTTTCTTTGTTATTTTATTAAGATTTCAATAGTATTTGTTGTTATAGCGGCAACAGAAATACATCATCTGTGACAATTTCAACTCTCTAACTATCACGGTTCATGAGATACAGCCTGGTGACAGACGGACAGACAGACAGACAGTCAGACGGACAGCGGAGCCTTAGTTATAGGGTCCCGTTTTACCCTTTGGGTACGGAACCCTAAAAAAGTGGCGTCTCTGATGTCTAGAGTGCGGGGGAGCGACAACAGCCTCCTGAGAACAGTGGCAGAGGATCCGCATGCGCCTTTGTGAGGCACCTCGTGCGAACGATGACCGACATCATCATCTCATCATAATTTCAGCCTATTGCAGCCCACTGCTGGACGTAGGCCTCCCCCAAAGAGCGCGAAAGAGTACGATCTCCCGCTTTTTTCATCCATCCACTGCCAGTCATCTTCCTAAGGTCGTCGGTACATTGCCTAGACGTGGTCTCCATCGAGAACCCGTTTACTCCACCTTTCATCGGTTCTGCGACAGATGTGGCCAGCCCACTGCCACTTAAGCTTGCTACATTTTTGGACTATGTCCGTTACTTAAGTACTCCGTTTGATGATCTCGTTTCGGATTTTATAGTTTTAATATTAAAATAATTTTAAAGATAAATAACACTTGAAAAAAAATCATCGACCTCAGGACTCGAATCCACGTCCCATCGCATGCCGGGCGAGTGCTTTACTAACTAAACAATTTTAATTTGTCATGTGAGGCATCTCGCGCGAACGATGACCGACATAGTTGATGACAATTCTTCTAGGTGTCGACCGCACGAAATAACTCGCAGGTACATGATAAATTAAAATGATTTCAAAATTAAAATTATAAAACTTACACCCAATATAAGCGTAAATACTAATTCACAGATCGTTGTTGTCTTTAAATAAATACATTTGAATCCAAAAAAGTCTTCTTGATAAATGTTTTGGGAACTAACTGTACCAGAAGTTACCGAACAGCCAGCATACCTGGACCCCTTTTACGCTGTGGTTTTCTTAAATTAGTTTCACATTTGGGGGCTCTTAACGAGTTGGTGAGTCGCCTGGTTAGTATTACGCGTCTGAGTAGCACCTTTTAAGTGTATCCTTATTCGCCTTAAACATTTGTTTAAGCGAAGTTTAGGGTTAGTACAGTTTAGGAGTGCGTGGTGAATACTTAATTCTACCCGGGGGATAGTTTAGCAAGTGCTCTGGGATAAACTGTCCTTTGGAAAGTACTTGGGAAGTTAAAACCTGAGGCTTATCTGTGTACTTCAAATGGGTCTTAACCAGAGATAGTCTTGTTTGAACAAGAATTCTGGGATTTACTCTTTTTTGGAAAGTACTTGAGAAGTTGAGTACTTTCAAATCGGTGGTGTGAAGATGCACCACAGTCGTACACTACCTTTTTTGGGGCATTGCTACAGTCATGCAATAATCACGCCACTATAGCGTGCTATTAGATGTTCGCGACTTTGATAGCATGTGCTAAAATTATTTTTCAAGAAACCTTTATTTCTTTTAGTTTATCATCATCATCATCATATCAACCTACCTATTGCAGTTCACTAGATATAAGGCCTCCCCTCCTCTCCCCCAAAGATCGCCAAAGAGCACTATCTCCCGCTTCACTATCTTCCTAAGGTCGTCAGTCCATTGAGCTGGGGGTGTCCTACACTACGTTTGCCAAGGCGTGGCCTTCACTCGAGAACTCGTTTACTCCTGCTTTCACTGGTTCTGCGACAGAAGTGGCCTGCCCACTGCCACTTAAGATTGCTACATTTTTAGACTATGTCCATAACTTTGGTATTAAATTTACATGATAAGTTGCATAGTGACTTCTGCCTAACACATCTTAAGCAATAAGCACCTAAATTGTCAACAATATTACCTACAATGTTGGCTCTAATTTCCCCAAAAACTAGTAAAAAAATAGGACACTGAATTTTCCCGAGTGTATCTTGTAGATTTTATTTGAGGATCTCATTACAGGCTAACGAGCCTTGACTCCTATTTACTTCGCCACTAGACTTTTAATTATACCGTACTTTCCGGCTACGAGTAAATCCAGTTTGGAAGCTCCATTTTATTATCTTGAGACTGTTTAGCCGTAGTTTTATATAATTTGAGTTGATTATCAGGCTTGCTAAGCTTGGATAAATTGTTTAAGAGAATTCTGTCAGGGTTGTTAATAATATTAGTGGGACAGGCACCATTTTTAATTGCATGAAGCAATTGTGCACTCATCATCATTTCAGCTACAGGATGTCCACTGCTGAACATAGGCCTCCCCCAATGACTTTCAGATTTGCCGATTGGAAGCGGCCTGCATCCAACAGCTTCCAGAAACCTTTAACATGTCATCTGTCTACCTTGTCCTATGCTGTGCTTCCAGTTTAATAATCCTAAGCAGTATATTATTGGATATATTTTTATTGAGAATATTCATAAACTTTAAAAGAACTTTAATAGACAGTTTAATAAATCTCAAGCCTCTTTAGATACAGTATAGCTTATGTGATATGTTTTCAACCCAGAATGCGTTTCGCGACAGAGGAGTTTTGCCCCGAGTGGTTGGCGTGACCCCGTTCGTTCGTGTTGTCCCTTCTGTGACGCACCTGACTCCGCAATAAAGCTGTTGCTACACTTATTACACTACGAGGATGTGAATTATGCCCATTATAGGTCTAAACGACACTGATTAAAATTAAAACATTATCATTTAAGGATCACTAAAAGAATGGTTTATGTATTTCAACTTTATAACACACATTAAAAAAAACTATACAATTGATAACCTTTATGCCATGAGGAATTCTCTACCAGTCGAGCATTAGGCTAAACAGATATATTTAATGAGATCAGTAATGATACTTTTGTATCATTTGCGTATCTCACAAGTAGGGAATTTAATCCTCAAGTAAGTATTAAGTATATAACTTCTATACCTTTCTTCTAAGTATAAAATAAAGTTTTCGTGACATTGCCAGACACATAAAGATGTCGATCCGGCAGGGCGCAAGTCCACAGAGTTAAGTTGAAAACATTGAATAAAAAATTGTACATGTATTACATGAATAAAATACGTTATTCAAGTATAATTATTATTTCTTGGATTCAACAATGGTTCACATATCACAATAGCTCAAAAAACCTGTTTTCATAATAATTTTCTAAGATTTCATCGGATAAATGATGTTTCAATGCGCAAACGTCGATGCCACGGCCACGGACGTAAAAAAAATACGGACGTAACCTCGTCTAACCATAAGTGAAGCATAATAATGGCCGCCCGTTTAGGCTGTGTGCGTGATTTAAGGGTTGCTATATAAACCATCAATTTCCCTGCTGTTTGGTGGTACCAATGGATCTCAGTTAACTTATGTAATTTACATATATTTTTTAACAGAAATTTAAACGGTTGATCTATGTTGGCCTACCAAACATATTTTTTATGATCACTGTGATAGAAAATAAAACACATGTTACGTATGAAGAAATATATTTTTACACATGACAATAATAGTGATAATTGCTATGACTATCTATAAAATATACTCCTGAATAACAAAAATTTTGAAAACCCCACGACGCTTAATACGTAATTGAAAAAGGATAATTTTGCGTCGGGGTTAAAAATCAAAAATACGTTTACATCATATATCATAATGGTATAATAATAATGTTAAGTACGTATATTATTATTATAACTAATAAAGATGCGCTAAAATCCTTTATGTTGGGTCAACTTTTTGTACACTTGTCTTTTGTTGTCTAATGTACGGGAAATACTTTCTATTTTAGAAATATGATGGAACCGAACGTTCAAATACTTTTGAATAATGCATTTCATTAAACTTATTCTATGATCCGCTCCTGCTATGGCGTGAATATTTTCTATATTTAAAAAAGTTGTTCTGTTGTCAATGAACATTTCCAAAATTTTTGTCATTAGATACATATGTTGCTTATTACTATATATTTGTATTTTTTCTTTAGCCAACTTTCTAATAACAATTTCACAAACACAACATATATCAAATAAGTCTTTAGATGGGAACCTCAATCCTCCTATGTTTTTCTTTAAAATCAATTTATGGAAATCCAAAATTTCGGTGGTAAATATGTTGCATTGTTAGCAATAAATGTTAAATAGATAGGTACATTGTCCAAAAATATCAATACCTGCAATATAGGTGAAAAATAGCTTTGTGTTTGTGTTTCTGTAGAGTTTAAAAGTAACTGCAAGTAATAAAATAAATAAGAATAGAAGCCGCT
Organism: Anania fuscalis; assembly: GCA_950371115.1. Taxonomy (NCBI): domain Eukaryota; kingdom Metazoa; phylum Arthropoda; class Insecta; order Lepidoptera; family Crambidae; genus Anania; species Anania fuscalis. The sequence goes on along the minus strand of OX493348.1, from coordinate 12,365,627 downwards.
CATTAAATATTAAATTCATTACAAATAATTCAAATACAATAAAACTTACTCTTTTTGGAATGGCATACGGAACCAAACAACGTAGCCCCTTAGCTGTAGTTATAAAATCTATGTCATCAAAATGTGAACTGCACACGGTACTGGCAGATGATGGGTTCCAACTGCTTTCTCCTCTGCAGTTTCGAATAATTAAAATCCAGTCTTCCCTACGATTTTTGTCTCTAGGAAACCTATGAAAACGACGTAAGAGATATTTTATATTAAAAGTATGGGCATCTTTTATTTTACTTTTGAGAAACGGTACCCAAAAACTGACAAAATCTGATTTCAGAGACTCATACATAGTTATTTGCATACAAATATAGATTTCCCCACCTTTTGGGGTAATTTTCCCGTAAATAAAGTGACGACACTGTTGAATTTTACCTCTAGAATTCTCGGCAAAATCTTTAAAACATAAATATTTTTTTTTATCACGAATCGTAATAACTTACTTATGATAGGTGATTCCATGTGACTTTTTACTTTTGCTCGTGTAGTTTTTGCATGATTTAACAACACAAGACGGCATTTTTGATAAATAAATCGTTGACGCAACGAACGCATTTACTATGTGTCACTGGCGCTGTCACTCGGGGCGAAATGGCAGCGGGTTGGCGTACCTAGTGTGTATGTGTGAGTGTAGAACATGTACAACGAACGAAATTAGCGTACCTTGCATGCTTCACATTATTTTAATGTGATGTTACGTCCGTATTTTTTTTACGTCCGTGGCCACGGCCCGTCTTATCTCAAGTTTTAAAGCAGCTCTGAAGCGGTCGTATAATTTTTACACCTCATATCATTCGACTCAGACCAGCACAATGTAAGGTATTTTACGTGGTAGTAAGATATGTTCGCATTTTTCACCTAAAGCTAGTTGTTTTGGTACGAGGGAAACCGGAGAAGGCTAAAAGTTACTTTTAAAATTTTCTTAAAACATAGGTCTTGCATTATGCATAAAATTAAAATTAAGTTGCCTCATAGAGTCAAGTGTCGTGTGGTGCCGGCACGTTAAAAGAATAGCACCACCCCTTCTCTGCCTATGGGTGTCGTAAGAGGCGACTACAGGAGAACCACCATAAGAAGATGGGCAGCAGCGTCTCCTCTCCACCATTGGCCAAACTGCGATCGCCAACCCGCCTGCCAAGCGTGGCGATTATGGTAAAATCCTCCTTTTGGAGAGGCCAGTGTCCAGCAGTGGACTGATATAGGCTGGTGATGAAGTTCACAATTCCTACCATCCGTTAGCAAAATCAACCGTTTCTCGGATATAGGAACCGGGCTTTGGTCTACGTCACAACCGCCTATAGGCTAATCCTATGATCCCTTATTAGCATAATCTTGTTTCGTATTTTTATTTCGAGTTTCACGTTAAAACATCACTGATTACGATTTGTTTAGCATGCATATGGTGATTTAGGCATACTTAGAACTGTCATCGAATGTCTATGTTTAAGTACCTACCTGCATGACTGTTTGTATGAACTTGAGATAAGTACTGTAGAGGTTTATAACCAATTGAGTAAAACCTCTACGTCTACCAAGGTATGTTCGAATTATGAAAGTTGCTTACTACTTTACTTAACCTAATTTGATATATGGGCCTCTCTGGTTGAGAGGCCCATATATCAAATGTATAGTCCGCCAATTGTACTCACCTGTGCAATAAAGTTTAAATAAATAAATAATAAATACATGAATATTATCAAATCGATGCAAAAAAACATGTAAATTATACAAATACTTATACGCTTAGTACTGGGATTAAGGAACTCCGCCATTTTTTCCGCATGTGCGATGACACGGACCATTGAATGCGAAACTATTTTTGATTGGTTATTTGACCAACAGACGATTATGTGATTCCGGGCGCGTGCGACAAAACAGATTTCCCGCGCTTACATAATTTTACAAAATATGAACGCACTATCTTATAAGCCAGGTGCGAAAGGGATACAGCGGTATCGCGTTTGTTCTCGTACGGTTCAAATGTGCTAATGTCAACTGCCGACAGTGCAATTGGTTCATCGCAAGCGCGGCTCATGTTGTTTGTCTCTACTGAATATTCACGCTAACTGAAGCTGACTGTTATGTTACACTATCGTGCGTTTACTGAGGCTGAGGTGATGCAAGAGTTTAAACCATATAATATTATGATTTTGTTGATATTTTATTCTTAAATTTTGTAAGTTTGGCCTTATTTTACTTACACTTTCAAAGTCTGAACCGGAATTTACGTAGTGTTTTTAATTCTGCTTTTAAAAAGAAAAATAGAGAAAAAAAAATGTTTGCTCCCGTGTGATGATTTCTATTAATTATTATTCTTTAGTTTAATTCTGAAATAAAAAACAAATCACACACACAAGCTAAAATACTTGTATAATCCTTATTCCCATTCTATAATAAGCCCAATCTTTTTATAAAAAAAAACGGTTTGTGATAAGTTCACGACTATAAACAACTTTTAACGTGGGATTAATCGTAGATCCGAGACAAAAATCTGTTTCATAACAAAGTCCCAGTACCTACTCTTGGCCGAAATGTATAAAACAGCTGTTTATATGAAGGACCTTTATAAATTATCCTTTCAGGTGGAACTTTTGCATGTATCTACTTTTTTCCTGATACTATTTGTTGCGGTTTACTTTGATCATTATGAAATCGAGCGGTACTAAATGAAAGAAAACATAAACGATTTTCCATACCACTAAGTCACAATTATGCCTCCTTTGACATGGCCATTGTATTATCTTTTTATAATTGGGACCTTACTAGAAATAATTATATATTACGAATTTCATTTAAAACTTTCTACCTCACTTTATAAAGCTAGACAGTCTTAAGAAACTCTTTTTATCCAGAATTATTTCTCTATAATAAGTTCGCAAACAATCTCAATAATTATATATAACAAGGCACCCGAACTTCCCAACTCGCCGAGAAACAGAGGTGTATAAACTCGTCGTAAATCTTGATAATCCTGCTAAAAAGTATTATTATGAAATGAAATTATATATTCTGTATATAGGCCCTCCTCCGGGCACTTATACAAATCCCAAAATATAACTTAGCCCTACCTTTAACGATTAATTTATGGCGTGAAAGTATTGTAGGCACTTATGTAGATTACGATTGTGAAGAAATTTCATGTCTTTTCATTCATTGCAGCCGCGGCTGATATTTTTGAAACACCGGATTTAATTAATTTTACGCAATTAAAGATTCTGGAGGGTTCGTTCGGATGTATTAACCTATCAAATTCAAAAACCATTCACTTGTATCTATTCTTTGACGTAATGACCAACTCAAACTAGCCGTGTAAAAACACGACCGTTTTCAATTGATCATAAATTGACAAAGGCTTCATACAAGTCACAGGTTATTTTAATTTGTTAGGTTTATACGTCCGAACGAACAATACATTTTCGTAGAAGGCTTCCCGAAAGAATAAGAATCAGGAAGATTCGGATTCTTCTTTAATCGCACTTGCTATGCCTGTGACATCACTTCCGTGGAAAACGACTTGACACTCTATATTTTATTTTCTTAGAAGGTGAATTAAATTATAATTAAGAATTAACAAATCATTTGAGTAACTCTCCATGTATGATCCAAAATATATTGTTTGTCAAAATTGTACGCCTTTAAATCAAGGGTATTAATTTTGTATATGTGTACATTATCTGTATTCTGTACATCAAAGAATAAAAATAAATAAATATTAGACAACGTCACAAAAATTGGTCTGATCTTAAGTAAGTAGCTAAAGCAATTGTGTTAAGGAATTCAGAAACAATGACAGTACTACAACACCAGACCCAAGACAATATAAAAAAAGTTCGTTTTCTATAGTGACCCGACCGGGGATCGAACCCGGAACCTCAAAGATGTCGACTCCAGCCAACAACCGGTCTATCTAGAAGTCTTTGAGGGAGGCCTATGTTCAGCAGGACGTTCTGTGGCTAAAATGATGATAGTTTATGCAAATGTATGACTAGGCTTGTAGCCGTGCGTTTAATTTGTAGCTCATTAGTGGCGTTTAATAGTTGCACAAATGCAATGACATAAAAATGCGGTCATTACATCAAGTTTTATCAAGTGTAACTTCTGTGAAGAGAAAGTCTTCTGCCTTTATCTTTGCTATTACCAACACTCTTCGCAGGATTATCAGCCCAAAGCTATTATCTACGAAACATTACGACTTGTTATGACAGGATTAAAGTTTACTCTTCCGTGATTTGGACTGTTAAACAACACTTTAGTTAATTAACACTTAAACATTTTATTGTCTGGTGATTGTTACCTATAGATATTGAATGTATAAAGTTTTGAAAGGCCATTTTGGAGATGTCTTTGATTGTGAAATCATTTAATTACGTAATAAATGTGATTCGTTGTTTGTTTTATATTGATATTAGCTTTTAAATTGTTAATATCCGGAATAGTCCGTTTTTTAAATATTTTATATACCTAAAACATAAAATATATATTACAATCTGCTTTATCTACCAAACTTGAAATCATGTGCACTCATCTGTTATATTGCACACACACACATGCATCCCTGATATAAGTTAAAAAATCATGGTTTGATTAAAATTTTGACCATAT